>JABFEB020000001.1:41764500-41789458 GCA_019775895.2 Stomatorhinus ivindoensis | reverse complement strand
CCCCCCCCCCCCCCCCCCCCCCCCCCCCCCCCCCCCCCCCCCCCCACTTACTTAATTTTTTCAGCGATTAACTACTTGCCACTACTTAAACTGCAAAAGGGGGCTAGAAAACAGAGTAGTCAGCAATGATAGATTCAAATTCTGCACAAATATAAAAGGGGAAACAGTTTTTAGTCAGCGACCATCCAAGAGACAAGCTATGAGCAACGGGAGTGGAAGAATATTTAACTTTACTAATAAGGCACAGGGGAAGGTGCACTAACACATGAAAAGGTTTATGCCCCAGAGTATGCAAAGCCCACATGGTCAGGCCTACAGCTTTTTCGGTCTCCCGTTCAGCAGCAAGCAGGCCTCTGTGTACAGAGCACTGAGCAAAGCCAGAGATGAGGTCACATCTCAGCTAAATAAGATCAGAGGCTCAGCAAGCGAGATGCTGAGCTTGAACCAGAGAACAGCCTGGTGGTCACAGCAAATGCAACAGAGCCACTTTACAAACCCCAAGACATGCAAGAAATATCATTCCGGGAGAGTTTAGATAGGCTGATATATGGAGATGGTGGCTGATTGCAGACTGGAATAATGAACATGGAAGATGACCTTGCGGTTCCTATTGTGGGGAGAGGGATTTCATTAACAAAATATCCATAGTAAGAAATTTAATTATATATTTATAGGTAGCATTTTATTGTAGTGTAGTATTACTGGTTTAAAAAATGCTGTCTCCAATCTCAAGAATTTTCTCAGTATAAATTGAAAATTCTCTTTTTTGCTAAATAATAATTGAGAGTAACTGAAGTCTATGGTTCTGGAAAGGCTGATAAGCAGTTGGACTTCACCCAGATTCTGGGTCATTGTTTCCCAACCCGGTCCACTGGCACCCACAGACAGTCCACAGTTTTGCTCCCTCCTGGCTCCCAGTCAAGAACATCTAATACGGGTACACTGGGAGCTGGGAGAGAACAAAAAATGTGGACTGTCTGGAGGACACTGAGGACTTGGTTGGTAAACACTGTTCTAAGCACTTCTGCTGGTCAGGAATGAGGAGGGGCCTGGAGTCTATGCCAAGCTAAATAAGACCAAAGACTGAGGTACCTCCAGAATGGGATTTCAGTCCATTACCGGGCACATACACACACTATGATAAATTTAGTCACCAGCTGAAGAGCAAATTTCCAAAACTCCAAAAGTTCTGTAGAGTTGCTGAGTTTTGGAAACTGAATGAAAGTTGTTAATTGGATCACATGAGGACAAAGTTTGTTCAGCTTCCCAATACTGTAATATATGATGAGGAAACCTGACTTCAGGTTATTGGCGGTCACGTCTAAAAAAAAAATAGAGCGAGTTTGGTAACTTTGTTTGGTTAGCTGTTTGTCTTCTGACCTTGGGAGTGAAGCAGCACAACACAGACAGATCAGGAAAATGCCACAGATATACAGCAGAGAGCAGAGATGGATTTCAAACTGCCATCTCTGAGGTATAAGAAAACAGGACTAGCACTGTGCATATACAGTAGATGCATGAAGTACATTACGGAATTCAAAATGAAAACGTTTAAACAATATACCTGTTCTCGTCAGAAGAGGCAGCAGAAATATGTCAGTAAAAAACATGGATAGTCTCTTTGCTTTATACAACTTCATACCAGTATGGTTATTTACATGTGATCCCAAGGCGATTTTGCACAAGTGATATAATGGTCAGACTTGGTGAACAAAGAAAAAATACACGAGTGCCTCAATTAATTATGCAAAAATAATTTCTGTATAATAGGCAGATTTTTATAACAGTTGAAACAAAGATCCCTTTTGTACAGTTTCATCACACATGATTTTAAAGCCCTGCATAACAGTTGCCGTGCAATCTTTACAAAAACAACAGAATATTTTAAAATAACCATTTCTTTTAGCACCACTCCTGATGGTAAAGCCCAGTGTGTGATTTTGCATTGATGAAAGACAAATATCACCAAATGCCATGGAGCATTGAGTGTGGCATCAGCAAGGACTCAGATTAAACAGAAATGTCACAACCTGGCTGTAGATCTAAGGTCAAATCGCAGGGCCAGTTGTTAGATTCTGGGAAAATAAAGAATAAGGTTAAATAAATTGAACTAGCAGCAAAAAATATCCCCACAACCATGACACGGCATGCAAATGTCCTCACCAAGGACACAGAGTCCAGGTTACAAAGGCACATATGCATTGACTTATTGCATCCAAACTGACAGCACTATGCAAAATACTTTATAAAAGAGGTCAGCATTTTTAAATGTGTGCAGGCAGAAAAGGATGGAATTGTAGGTGAGCAATTATAATTTAATAATCAGAGATGCATTGTAAGTAAAATATATTTATTTTTAACAACAGAGAGGGTCACTGCTAACTACAACATAGTCCTGCTGCACCGCTCCAAAGCACAGGAATCACACCGGACCATCCTCATCCTCATTACAGCTCTCAGGACAGAATGAAAGATACGCAGCCACTTGTCTGAAAATATACAGGCCTCATTAGTCACATTCCCATGCATCTTATTCAGATATATGCAACAGAGCACAGACACTCACCACACACTGCTACAAGGACACTTCGGTTAGCTATGTTTGCATTTTTGGTTTGCTAGCTTCATTTTTACCATCATCCTGAGCAGAAAAGGGGGCTCCAGCCATAATCACTGCTGAAGATCCTCCCGCAACTTCCAGTACAGGGACAAGCATTACACTGACCAGCTACAAAAGCATTTTACGTCAATGGATCATGATTATAATGATGAAGTAAATACAGTTCAGACTGCTAGACATTAAACTCGGGTAAGTAATATGGTTCTGTAACTGCAACCAAAAAGGCAACTATACACTCACTGAATACTCCCTTTCCAAGGATTTCAATGGTAACACTGTGTATAGGAATCAATGAACATTTATAACACTATAATATGTAATGAATGCTTTATGATGCCCTCATAATGAAGTACCTGGCATCCTGAATTCTTATACTGACTGTTATAATGCATTATGAGGGGATTTAAAGTGCAGTATAGATGTAAGCTTTAAGTAAATTGTTACCATGTAACCTACTGCAACATCTGTAGACCTAATAGGACCAGAAATGCAAGCCCAGCTACATGCTGGGAGAAGAATATTCTCACGTATATTCAGAAAGCTTTCCCTGGGAAAAGTGCACTGCGGTTTGACAGATTTTTACATGATACAAAAGTTCTTGCATTAAAATGCTTTGGTTGGTGATTGTATACTTTAAGGTCATTCATTAGCATTCATGAGAAACACATGTCTCTGAAGGTAATTTATAAAAGAGCAGCGCACTGAGCTGGAAATATCTCTGGCTTGATTAAACGTCTTGAGAAGAAAGACAGAAAGACAGAAAGAAAGAAAGAAAGAAAGAAAGCAAAACAGAAAATTAAGAAAGAAAGAAAGAAAGAAAGCAAAACAGAAAATTAAGAAAGAAAGAAAGAAAGAAAGAAAGCAAAACAGAAAAGAAAGAAAGAAAGCAAAACAGAAAATTAAGAAAGAAAGAAAGCAAAACAGAAAATTAAGAAAGAAATAAAGAAAGAAAGCAACAGAATTAAAAAAAGAAAGAAAGAAAGAAAGCAACAGAATTAAGAAAGAAAGAAAGCAAAACAGAAAAGAAGGAAAGAAAGAAAGCAAAACAGAAAAGAAGGAAAGAAAGAAAGCAAAACAGAAAAGAAAGAAAGATTAAATGACCTTCCTGCCAGTATAAAACAACGTCCGTCAGACGCCTCCTAAAGTCACCCCAGTACTTGCAGCAACCATCCAACACACCAGTGTATTTCTTGATTTCTCCACTACCCATATAGGACACATACATTTGGCCAGTGGCCAGCTGATATACCCATGGTGTAATACTCATGTCGTTTGCTAGCCTGTTTGAGGACATCCCGCAATGTTTTTTAAGTTGCCTAATACGCGTGACCTCAAAGAGCAAACAACTTGAGTATTACATCGTTTGGACGTATAACTTGTGCACATCAGGCAGATGTTTATATGCTATGAGGGTAGCACACCTTGTTTGGCTAATCAATACCTCATTCAGTTAACTAATTTAATTAACCAATTAATTGGGGCAGTGTGGGGCTCAGTGGGCTAAGCCTGCATGCCTGTAATCACATGACCCAGTCTCAGCATGTCTCTGGGTCCCTTTGCAGATGACTTACTCTACAAAACAGAGCAAGTTGAGGGAGGTGAAAAGACAATTTCCTCACAGGGATCAATAAAGTAATAATAATCATAATAATAATAAACAATCAATCACTTTCACTGGTTGTGAAATTTGGGAGCGATTTGGAATGAAAGTGGTGTTCATCTAGCCAACAAGCAAAATATCAGTAACTTAGTAAAGAACAAAAGTAATTCTTGCTGGTTTTCATTGTTACTCTTAATTTGGATATGTGCTAATGTTAAATTGCATTGTTTTTTTGAGCAAACATATACATACTACCCAGAAAAGTGGGTTTAAACATTTTCTTTATCTGCCTAAGACTTTCAAACAGTCCTGCGCACAAGGAAACCCGGCCAGGCGGAAGGATTGAATGAAACAGAAAGTAACCGCAGAGCAAAGACTGTATTTCATTTGATCTAGTCAAAGCCACATTTTCACACAGCGCACACTGAATAAGACCCAGGTGAAAGGATCACTTTGCCGGACAAGGTAACAGGATTCTATCCACTTCCCAAGAACTGCTTATCCAATGCGGGGTCGCAGCAAGCTGTCCCAACAGAGGACACACGCGGGCATAAGCTGTCACTTATTAAAGCCGGCCACACATTAAATCACAGAATGAGTCAACAGCAGAAACCTGGGAACGCAAAGCCACGACTGAGCTAACATGCCACACGACATATAATGAAGATACCATGTATATTACATGATGTAACACTTACATCTGTGGTATGGAAATAACGGTCTTTACAGGGGCACTAGTGCATCACCCTAATAACAATTGTATGTGAATATACAGAGGATCCCTTCCACTGCACATTAATTTAAGAATTATTACTCGGCATTTGCTATTTTTGGCAGTTACTAGTGGGACACGACAAGTGCATCCTTTTGGCTTACTCCTTTCTTACCAATACATGAAGCTGTGACGATGGTACTCCTGGGACCTGCCTATGCCCTGCACTCCGACGTGACAGACGGGTGGCCGCGTGGACTTTCCAGCACCTTGGACAGTACCCACCGGGTCAGGAGATCAGGACCGGTGTTTTGGGACCACTGTCTCGCACACAGCCACAAGGACCTGACCCAAGGAATAGCTGGCCAGCATCACACAGCTGGAAAAAGCGACCATTGCCCTCTCAGGATCCCCGTCTCCCGTAAAAGCTCTCCCTCGATCACGTTAAAAAGAAAGCTTCAGATGTGATTGCCAGAATCGCTGGCTGTAATAGCCATTCTCCCAATAAAACAACCTCTCCGGAGGATTTAGCTTGACCACCCCATTGCCCGTGTGCCACTCTGTCATACGATGCAGTCTGCGAGGCATTTTTTGTGAGATTTTTATTTCCCCTCCGTCTTCTCTCCTCCTCACCCCTGCCGGTGCTTCCTGCACTTTGCTGCGCCGTAATCGAGAAGTGGGCCAGGTTCTCGGCAGAACAGACATCTGCCACCGCTTACAGAGGAAGGGATGAAGTGACAGCCACTTGCAGAGGCGCACAGCTGAGGATGAGGTGGATATGAACCCTGGAATGGACCAACATCCTCATCCTTTTTTTGACCTGGTATGCTTAGCATAACTACTATATCTACTAAGAATTACCGACAAACTATATCCTCTACTCAAGCCACATATACCGTGTATCTGCCTCGTCAAGATCATCCAAATGTCAAAGCTGTTACAGATCACGCAGCACTGCTGAAGACCAGGAGAGTCCACTGCAGAGTGGGCAGAGAAGCAAGTGGCGGAGGGCAGCTACATGTCATTGAGCAGCACCGCCCTGCACAAAGGCTGGTAGAACTTTCCAGTAGCCGACTCTGGAACCGACAAGCCAAAAAGGTCTCTGGAATGTGGAGCGGAGAGCCACAGACTAGCCAACTGTTCATCGCAACCCCCACGGTGAAACCCCAAGGCATGCAAACTCCACGTGAAACACCTGTGGATGTCAGTCTACTACACCCAGACCTTTAAAAGGATGTTGTTGTGAATGGTACGCAAAGACAGGTGTAAATGGGGTCTCATGATACCCCATATGCACTTTGCTCTAAGGGAGATGTCCTAAGCTTGTTCCGGCGACACGCCCTTCAACGTTCTGTTTTTCTGGAGACCACACAGGCTGCTGAACTTCGCTAAGGATGCAACCGTCCCCACCTTTGGGATAGCGGCAGAGCATGACCAGGACCAAATCTGGAGGGAGATGTCCAGCAGCAAGCGATCCAGGTGAAACATACCAGTACTCATAACTCAGTGGTTTCAGGAGTTCAGGGCCAGTGTTTTGGGACAACTAGCAAAGCAGCCATGGGGAACTGCCCCAAGTACCCATGGTTAGAAGCTGCCACCCCCACATGTTTACCCACATTTTTAGATAATGATTTTAAGCTCCATTAGCCAATGGCCATACCTGTGTTTGTAGCATTGATCTTATCTTAGTTTGCTTGTTGCACTAGCCTTCAACTCACATGGCCCTTCATTCAGCACTTAGGCAGCACTATACATTTTATTATGTCAATTAAATTGCATAATTACTTCCAGTCGACTCATAATAAATACCTGTTACTCATAATAAATGAATAGCACTGCTCAGGGAAGTACTAGTAGTGTTAGGTATGATCAGAGAAGCTTAGTAGATCTTCAACCCATTCAATTACGCTTTTGAAGGTTTTTGCTCATGTGGTGTATGGCTCTTTGGGGTCAACATTTAAAAAGGGTAAGAAAGAGTGAACAGAGGACTTTACAATGGGAGACAGTCTCTCAGATCTGCTGTCTCTTGTTACTACTGGTTTTGCTGTCTGTAACTTATCATCATGTCCTGTTGTACCATCACTTTGGTACAACTGCATCATTCGTCATCACTTCACAATTGAGACATGCCAACAATCACATTCCAGATTACAGCCGCACCAGAAGACCTGCTGAACCATTCATACTTCCGGCTATTGATCTGTATAGTTTTGTAAACATGAAGTTTTTAAAAACTATGTAGTGTTCTATTGGATTTTTGGTTTATGTGGTTCTTTTCCCATTGCAGCTACCAGTATTACTATCTGTACTAGGCACCTGGGAGAAGACACACAGTTGATTGACCTTCTACACAGTTGATCACCTTAATGCAGGATGTTGCTGCCCCGCAAACTGCAGGCACTGCATGGTAATTCATGGTAATTCATGGTAATTCATGGTAATTCATCCTGCAGGAGAATTCAGTTTCCAAAGTTTGATCCAGAGCATCATTGACATTTCAGGCATAGGAACCGTTCTGGCGTACATGGAAGACCGGAAGCTAGTAAGAGTCTTGTGGTAGTTTTAAAGAGGTTTTTCTTAAAGCTTTCCTGTCATCGGGATTTAAGCCAGAACTGGAGATCCAGCCCAGACAAAGGTCGCAGTGACTAGAGTACATCCATGATTTTTCCTGATTATCTGAGTATGAGCCATATGAAGTGACAGCCCAAAATGGCAGAAACAAAGATTGGATTCCAGATGATACTAATTCTCAGCTCACATTGATCAGGGATACAGTGAAGTCTGGATCCCCCGTTGAAAAGAATCCCACAAGTCGGCAGGTTGTGTGTGTCATCCGCCTAGGCAGAGGCGTTGAGCAGACCAAATTTGTGGGTAGGCACCAGTTCAAAACCACATACAAGACATGAGAAATACACATACGCAGATATTCACTGCCAATGAGATGTGAGTCATGAATGTCACGGTGTGACAACTCAATGATGTGTGGAGTTTTCGGTATTAGGCGAAAATCATGAGAGATGAGGGAGGGGATTAAGAGATGCAATGTGAGGGGGGAAGCTCTCATTGGCCAGATTGCCCTGAATTTACTGTTACAACTTTAACAATATGTCATTCACAGTCAATGTAGTCACATTATTGGTTGATTGAATCCTTAATTTATTTATATGTTACATTTTTACAAAGTATTGTGTCGGCACGTGCCTACCTAAATTGATTGGCACAATGTCACTGAGCCCAGGGGGAATGACAGTAGAAGACAGTAGAAGTCCTTGGATACAAGGACCCTGTTTTGCCTAAATCCTGACCTGCATTGGTGATAAGCCCAATATAAGACAATGGGAGAAATGGTTTGGCCCTGCTAAACAACAGTTTCTCTCTTCCCCGAGCAATGTACACTACAATAGTTCATGAAGTCTATAGCTAAGCTCACTCCGGTATTTTCATGCGAGTCTTCATTCACAGATTTCTGATCCAAGATTCAAATCCAAGCCTAGGTTTAACAAAACTTATCACCCACTTTGACCACACCACTAATCTTACTTGTAGATCTTGCTGATTAAGACTACCCATCCATTAGTTTTCTGCAACCACTTATCTTATTCAGAATCTCAGGGGATCCAGAGCCTATACTGGCAGAAGGCAGGGAACAAACCAGCATGCGGTATCAGCCCATCACAGAGCACGCTCACACACCAGGTCACTCACACATGCAAACCAATGGGCGATTTGGCAACTCCAATTAACCTCAGCAAGTTTTTGGAGCAATGGTGCAAACCAGACCACCAGAGAGGAACACCCATAATGACCTGGGGAGAACATTCAAACTCACATACACAGAACCTGGGGGGCGTCTCTCGAACCCTAGTGCCCGAGGTGGTAGGTGACAGTGCTAACCACTGTGCCACCCCCATATTATAGTGTGAAGACTTGCAACATGTGGCTGGCCTGGCCAAAAGGGCATTTAATATTTTCACCAACCACACTAGAATATGTCAGCTTTCTTTAACAAGGTCACCTTGGTTGAGGCTTTTTTTGTCTCTGAAGTAACCATGGTAGGTCTGAAAATAGATGATGGCCCTAGTGCATCCTGGGCCAACAACACAGTCTCACTATCTTAAATAAAGCTCTTCTACTTCCAGAAAGTCCTACCACCTGAAATTGCTCACTGGCTTTGCATACAGACCCTCTGACTCTGACCTTTCAGCTGAAAACTCACAAACTGGGTTTCGGGGGTGATTTGTTCCCCTGATTAGAAACCAAACCTACACCTTTGTTTACAGGTTAGACAAATAACTAGAAAGTAATAACAAAACTTATGGATCCCTTTTATAAAATGATCCAACATGTATATGTGCTTAATAAACAATGCAAATTGTTTGTGGTGATACGGACATTGTTGAGACATGTTTCAAGTTCAGAAAAAAAACAAACTAAATGCAATGCATATAAAATATAAGGGTAACAAAGCTTTTTTATGCAGAAATGTGACATAATTGATAAAAACTGCAAAATACCGTGTCATCATTCTTTTCCCCTCGGATTATGTCTAATCAAAATAGCTTTTACACTCTGCCCTTCATTTAAATAAATTGGAATTTGATTCATTGTAGATCTAAAAATGGCTGCAGGTCCCAAGACTGTCACATGACCATTGCTTCCACGCCCGAACTGTTTCACGTGTTAGAAATTACCTTAACTACTCCAAATGCATTAGTCTGCTATTCCAGAAGGTTAAATCAGCATGCAGAAAATGTATATGATCACGTAAATATCGCCTGTCAAATATTTAGCGACCAAGAACATTTCTGAGGAATTTGCTCAGAAAATAACTCAGAAATGCTTGAATGTTCTGATATATTAAAGCTAAGGCTAAGGCCTTTGAAACAAAACTTCAATGATGATTCAATGATGATACACATTCATACTGCACTGCAGAGTCTTTACTGGGGGGGGGGGGATTCATACTACACTGCAGTATACTCAGTCTTTACTGGGGGGATTCATACTACACTGCAGTATACTCAGTCTTTACTGGTGGGGATTCATACTACACTGCAGTATGCTGAGTCTTTCTGGGGGGGATTCATACTACACTGCAGTATGCTAAATCTTTACTGGGGCGGGATTCATACTACACTGCAGTATACTCAGTCTTTACTGGGGGGGATTCATACTACACTGCAGTATGCTGAATCTTTACTGGGGGAGATTCATACTACACTGCAGTATACTGAGTCTTTAGTGGGAGGGGCTGAAGGCAAACTATTCATGACTTCAGCCAACAAATATTTGTTTATTTGTGGGACTAAACTATGTTTAGGGGGCTAAAGCCCCCGTCCCCCTCCCAAATAAGCCTGAAGACACCCCTGCATTGCAGTATTATTTTTGACATTCAGTGCAAAACAATGTTCATTACTTAGATCACAGTTTCGATTATATGTTCAGTACTGAACTAAAACTACATTAGACATCTGTTTAAAAAAAAAAAGCCAAACACCTATATACACTTCATTAGGCAGTCCGCCAATTGATTATTATCAATGCACAGCACACAAGCCCCTCAATGTAAAGATTATCAGCCTCACCGGACGTCTCTTTACTTTCCATAATTTCCAATCAGACAGAATACTTGACCCACAGCACATGTCCCGAGCTGTCTGCTTTAGCAAAATCTCAATGGATAAAACACCTTCTGGTATTAGAGAGCTGACAAGTCAAAAATACACAAAAGCACCAAGGATAAAGACACAAATACAACTAAAAATGCTTTACTACTCAAAGGATGCTTGTATGATAACTTACACATCAGCTTTTAGAACTACAGAGGTACCCAATGACATTCAACCCAACAGAAATTGAATCCTGGTAATTGTATTGTTTGTATTATTATTACCATTATTACTTGTATTAATTCAGTTAAATCACTATTCTTAATACTATTGTTATCAAGTCCATCCATGCCAAGATGCAGAATAACACAGCGGACGAAAAGAGTCTTGGCTCTGGCATTGAAATGAACAAGTAACAAGCAGACGGTCCTCAGAATTACAGGGTACAAGCCATTCCATGTAATTAAGAATCTAAGAAATTACACAACAGTTTTATAAGAGAACAACTGGGGAATTGGACAAGCGAACCATACAATTAGCAATACTTCGGATTCTTTATACTTTTGCTTTAATAAGTCGTATCAGTTGACCTAAATATTGAAAAAAACACTACAGTTTTTAATTTTAGACTTTTGCCTGTGGCTGTTTTGTATCATGGCTTTTAATGTAAGCATTCAGATATAGCCAGCTATCCTATTGCAATGGGGAAACCAACCCTAACACCCGTCTTTATAATACAAGTAACATAAGTTGCAAAGGATTTAGGAATATATCAAAATACAGTAACTGAATGTCCACTTTGAAATTTATGTCCATTAAGACAAGAAGATCAAATATGTATGGTTTATAACTGCAAACCATACCAGGTTTTGACCAACAGCAGCTAAGCTTTTCTAATGATACGAGTACAATTTTCAGAGAATATGTCAATCCATTAAACAGCTCAGTGTTTGGCTGTATAGCGCAGAGAAAAAAAACGGGTCATTGTGTCCTCTGCTATTTCACTGTACAATCATACATTGGGGCCTATTAAGTAATCAAATGCACATGAACTACAATCTAGAGAGAGAGCTTGTACAGATACTGCCATTTAGTTTCAGTTCAGTGGGTTTTTTCCACCTGAAGGAGCAAAATAAAAATTAAATACATAAATAAAAATACAATTTAAAAACTGTCTTGGTCCTCATTGAAATATCCTGACAAGTCTGTTTTCTAGTACTTGTCATATGGTTCAGGGCCGGCGTGCACTAATCAAGCACCCCCAGCAAAAACCCCCTCCTGACCAAGAAAAGGAGGGTTGCAGGTGACGTCACACTGTAGCACCCACACTATGCAAAGGCCATCAGCCGCCATGTTGGTGCAAAGTTTCCCATCTGCTGCATGATAACTCTATGGCTGCATCCAAAATCACACAAAATGCACTAAAAAAAAAGAAAAACAGAGAAAAAACAGAAGGCAGCTAGGGACAGAGGGAACCAAAGACACAAGTGCTGATCAGTTAAATGATTAAAGTTAATGTTCATATTTAAATATTTTGCAAATTCAGTAACTGTGTCAAGTCTCGAGTCACTGTCAATCTTTCATCAATGCAAAAACTAGGGAATGCAAATTAGGACAACTATTCATTAGCACGCAAGGTCATTGATTAATACAATGCCGCACCAAAAAGGTCGTGACCAAATCATGACCAGTTGAGAAAGCTGGTAGCACTGGAAAAGTTAGACTGGATCTCAGCACAAGCATCAAGAGAGGAACACAAAAAGAAACAACTCGGACGGTCCCGTCACCTTAATGAAAGCTAAACATCCAGAGATGAAATAAATCAATCAGTAATTTAGCTTTGAAACACATTCACTTATGTTCAATCATAACAGAATCGTTGCAATAACAACAACTGACACAGCACTGCAACGTTAAAACTTTACAATAACATAATGAAGATAAGACAATGATAACAATAATATATGATGCATAATAAGCAGGCAGATTTATACTTGTACTTACTCATGAAAACACTGAAATATTTCTTTCATACTTTCCCTCTGCAGTTTTTATACCCAGCCAGAAATAGATTCATATTCCAGATTTCTAGTCACTTTCATTTTCTTCAGTATTATGACACTTGTAAAAACATAATTAACGATACCCTCGTAATGGACAGAGGCTGGCTCACAGCTATTTTGCTCTTCATGTCTATAAGTCACATATCGGAATTTGATTCATTGTAGATCTAAAAATGGCTGCAGGTCCCAAGACTGTCCAGTGCTCCTGCGCCCGGGCTGTCACATGGTATCTTTTCTCTTTTTATATTGTTTGCTTCAATAACGTTTTATTTATTTTGATTTTATGCTTTACACGTTATTTCAGATCACCATACGCAGTGTAATGAATATGATGGTATGACAGTGAAGTCATAACTGACTTGCTTGCATTAACACGGTCGGAGTACTTCATTACCTTGGCTGTTTATCAATACCTAGAACATAAAGAATGTATTTGCATTATTGATGTTCTTGCTAACTTGCCTCCCACGAACAAACTTGCCACACGATGAATCAGGGGGTTGTTCTCGTCGGTGAGGGTGTAGCTGATGTTTCTTTGATATTTAGGGATTGGCAGGAATCACATCCAGGGATTTTTTACCATCCCCTGTAATTCTGTTCTTGAGTATTGGAACTGTACTTCTCCAATGGAAGATGACAAACAAGTTCATGAAAACACAAGGACCTTCAAGTATGCAGACTGCTGAAAACCCCATGACTGACAATGCACCAGGATATCGGCACAAGACAATTGTGCATTACTATTATAACCCTCCCAGTGCAGCCCTAGTGGTATGGTGCCCCCAACAAATGTCAGGTTTGCCTGTGCCACCCGCCAACCCTGCACAGGCCTGTCACTTTGTGCCATCGGAAGGAGAGTCACCCATCAGCAGAGCGTGTTGGGACAGTCGCCCTTTCAACACCATCCCAACCAAGACAGCAGCCCGTCTTGAAACCATGAATACTGCAAACAAACATGTCATCCACTGACCTTAAAATAACTGTCCAGGACTTTTCTGGGGCAATGTTTTGGTTTCTTCTCAACGTAAAAAAGGAAGCTCTTTTCGGTGAAAGTTTTCTGCTAAATGAAATTTACAGACCCCAAGCTTGTGACTGTTTGCTACATTCATTACCCAATCACACTGATTGACCAGTTAACGAAGCACATTGTCTGCTTTCAATGGAAGAGACAAATGCCCAGATCAAGTTTCTGTTTTAGCTTTTCTTCTGAGTGAAAGGGATTGAAAGCTGCAAGGTGCTGGGAGCACATGGATGTCATAGGGTCAGGTGAGGTTGGGTGAAAAGCTTCTCCATTCACCAGTAGACTGTTGCTAATAACACAAACTTCTGCTTGTCTGTATATTATTCAAACGCAACTAATTATACCAAAGATAGTTAGGTATAACAACATGCTTTAAACTGTGGTCTCCAACCTTTGTTACAATGAGGGCAACAGTATATTTTACTGACCCAGGGTGGATGGATGGATGGATGGTTTTTACTGATCATGGGAGAGAGGTTGGAGGTTGCAGATGACTTGGGCACTACTGACCCAAGGAATATGGATTAATGGGAAAAATCACACTAATCTTACAGTATCAACCCAAGTAAGACAGCATACACTGATTGAAGAACTGCGTATATATTTGAATAATTTCTTCCCTAGAATAGCACCCAAAATGACACCTATGTTTCCTACTCTTGTATAATAGCACCATCACGCTCAGAACTTCAGAGGCAGCTTGGTGGGGCTGTCGAAGAAGTGAAATCATCCTGGGTTTTCACATTTGGATCAAAGAACCTTTTTTTTTTTTTTAACAACCAACGCAAAGCTACAATACGACAGAGGGAGGATGAATCAAGAGTCAAGAGTCCAGCACATTCTTCTGTAAAGCCAACATAAGATTTCATTAGTACTACTACCAAAGTCTGCTTTCTTACCAGCTTGGAGAACGATGACTGTGGCCACTGACCAAAGAGAGGACAGCTATATTAAAATCAAGGAAGTCAAATCTATTTTGGAAAACAATAACATACAATTTAATTATGCAGTTTGACATGAAAACTGGATTTGTCCTCCTCCAGAGAGGGAATGGCTTTCTTTGGACATAAACCTCATTAAACCTCTCCCCAGTCTAGGACACACCAGTACTAGTGCAAAAAGGAGTTTCTTGTAGTTGCTGAAAAAAAGTTTAATTACTATTTTAGTTATAATGAATGATGAATGAATAGAAAATAAAGGTATTAATTCACTAATTTTTAATCCTTTACTGTCTCGCTTACTATATAATGTATTCACCACTTACTAGGTAATGTCATGTAGTATTTTGAGACCCATCTGTTGAGTTATTTATGTGATCACAAAATAACAGGAAAAGTATTAATAAACAACAAAATTGTGCACAATATGGTGCTGATTCCAGGCATTCATAAATTAAAATAAATTGCATTTTTCATACCTTTGAATCATGCACTTCAAGCTGTTTTTTTCAAAACAAAAGCTTTCATTTTTCATTTTTCATGTCTGTCCTGTTGCTTCATTCCTGTGCTTCGTATTTATTTTTTTACATGTTGCTATTAACTTAGGATTTGTCTTTATAATGACCAAACTGAACTGAAAGGAAACATATTTCACAGGGCTATATTTACTCTACATCAACACCGATATAGAATCTGTGATAAATGGTAACACCAATTGTTTTTAATGCACTGAAACACTAAAAAAGACTTACTGTGGGAGATCAAATACATTGGTTTTGATTAATGTATTGGCCCAGTTTTGGTTTATTCTTACTTGACATGCCTACATCAAGGCAAGATGTGAAATTAAAACAACCGGTCTCTATCCACCTATTATATTTATATTGTATATTATTGTAAAGGGACTCCAACATCACCCAGAATAGATTGATGAATTAAAGAGATACAACTATGATATATATCGCTTTGTAAAGTCAATAAGAGAAACCACCGGGTTCAAAGACAGTCACCATGTGCTTTTTCACGACGTCGGGCAAATCCTCTCTGAGCCTCGTATCAGTCTACATCAGTGCATCTGCTCCAGCTTTTGAAGCTAAGTGAATGGAGTAGATGTCCTTCCTTAGTGTTGAAGTGGGTGCAAAACCCAACTTCAAAGTCAACATCCACCCCCTGGAGTCCTGTTGTGAAGTAACACTGATAGGCAGCTTCCACCAGGACTCAACTCTGCAACCAGGCTGCCAGCCGTGAACACACGTAAGCTCACAACCATACAGCACATACACGCCATTTCCCAACAGACACTTCACTTAGACCTCAAGAAGCATGCTAATGAATATCAGCCAAGCCTCACCTTACTTTCAGGAAATATAATTTCAGTAAATATAATTTACAGTACGGTAGTAGTGAAAAAACATGAGTTGGAATGTTGCAAAAGTATCATTCAAAAATATCTTTCACCACCCCCACGATTTGTTGATTCCATTATGAAAGTGTGCTTCTTGCCCACATGTAGTCTTAAGAATGTGAAGGACACATTTATTTCCACTGTGTTTAAGCAATTCTGTGCAAGGTAAGGATATTTTCTTAGGTATAAAAGGTTAATGGCACTTCTATGCAGGAAGCCCTCCTTGAATTCAAAGAATTAATCAATTCTGGAAACGAACATCCCATTCTGGAAATACCCCAGCATGGTGCACGGTGCGGTACCGGAACAGGGGAAGTGGTTAGATGGATGGATGGATGGTTGTATTCCGGAAGGTATGTCGATTGTTAAGAAATTGACATAATTATAGATACTTTTATTAATCCGTGTGGGGAAACTCTCTTTTCACCTCCACCAACTTGCCTTGATATGTAACAAGCAGCCCACGAAGGGCAGCCGCCTGTTGAGGCTCGCAGGGAGCTGGGGGTTAAGGACCTCGCCGAAGGACCTGCAGACTGAGGCCGGGCACGAACCAGCGCACTGACCACAGGCGCGGATCCTAAGCCACACACTGCATTTCGCTGAAGAACCTGGTCTGTGGTTATTTTCAGCATTTCACATATAAAAGTGCCTGAGGTTGCAAAACAAGCATCAAATCTTCGGGTCAAAGGACAGGGGAGACCAGGCGTAGTGGTCCAGGGCCAACATGTATTTACACATAGAAACAGGATAGCATGAGTTTGCCACTTTAACAGCGGGTGAGAAGTTTCTGGAGCTCATTCCACGCAACATCTTAATTACCTAATCTAATTAATTATATGCTCATCCAGAGTCGCTTTTTTCCTACTTCCCCTGTTCTTACCAGTAGTGCACCATTTGTTGGCCCAAGCTCTTATAATAATCACCATTTAAACAAAAAACAAACAAAAAAAAACATGGGATGTGTATATGATATGCAAGATCAAATTAATCAATTAAAAGCCCTAACAAATGAAGAAGTTATAATGTTATAGCTGGGAAATACAGCTGTGCCAATGGTCATATTTATACACTGAGTGCAGATTAAACTCCACAATAAACATGGAAACATGGGCGTCAAAACCTGTGCAGTTACCTACTAAGTTTCTTTTCTTTCCCCTCACTCTGTCAAACAGCTAATGCTACTAACAGCATTACTGTGTGCGTGTTCAGCAAACACAATAAAACAGAACAAAGGATCTTGTATTTCTGCATACTGCGGTAACAAAGGCATATGCTACAGTCGCAAAGCATTGCCAAGGTAAGGCAGCTCCTGACTATTCAAGGCAATGAAGCTAGGACTTTTGTATACAGTAGGTTAGACTACTGGAGCACCACTGTTGGGGAACACATGTCGCACATTAAACATCTTAAAGTTTTATTCAAATTGGAGGAGTTTAAAGTATGATCACGTAACCTCTGCTTAGTTCCCTTCACTGGCTTCCTATTAGATACAGGACTTCCTGATATATTTTTCTTACATATCAAGCACTCAGATGTCAAGAACCTACCTACCCAACAATGTATTATCCTATAAGACACATTGTACTGACATAATGCAGGTCTCTTTCTTCTCCCAGATACAGTATTTATAAAATAACATTTAGGGCTAAAGCTTTTAGCTACAGGAACAGTGGACTAATTTATTTGCAGGATGCTGAATTGGTCTCAGTTTTTAGATCTTTACCAGTCTTTTACATTAATCTTGCCAACCTGGACCTTGCTGGTGCTGCTGTAGGTGCCCTCAAGGTCCATTGTGTTCGTCCATCAATGTCTGACCACCTATGCTGAGATGGAAATGCTGGTTTTGCTGGTTCAGTCCCAAGTAGGTGTGACATCGTAGATGGCCTATGAACAGAGATCTGCATAGAGACCTGGCTCACTAATGGACTGTGACTGGAGTTTACACCTTTACTTTTACTACAGCATGATCATTTTCTTTCCATTATATAATATTGGGTGGGGGGCAGTTAACCTTAGACCCCGCAGAGGTTTCTTGGCTTCTCATCTCTGTTGTCTTCTGCAATTCATTTCCTCTTCCTCTCTTTCCATTTACTAACCAATTTAGTAAATATGAACTAATAATGGATGGCAACACACTTGTCAAGTACTTACAGGCAATTGTGTTGGGAAAGGTGCCATATAAAATAACTGGAAATTAACTGATGTGTACAGAGTGGTGCCACATTGGTTATTGTCGTTCCCACAAACCTCTGAAGGTCAGGATTCCATTTCCTACCCTAGCTCTATGTGCATGGAGTTTGCATATTCTTCCTGTGGGGGGGGGGGGGTTTCCTCTGTGTTCTCTGCTTTACCACCCACAGTCCATAGAAAACATGCCAAGGTGACCTGGAGCTGCCCACCTGTTTGTGTGTTGTGTGGGTATCCAAGTCACCCTCTGCTTTGTACCCGTTGTTTCCAGGTTAGACTGAGACCCCGAACAGGACAGGTGGTATAGAAAACAAATGAACAAGCATATTAATAAATAGCACATAAAATAATAGTACTATAACCAACCTTTTACCTTGGTTTGTCTCAATAGAAAAACACTGAATTTTAAATAATATATAGCATAGGTAGTATTTGAGCCGTGAAATACAACTGGCGACAGAATGCAAACTATTAATCTTACACTGATGTTTATAGGTGCCACTGGAGAAATATCCACAACAATAAATGATTAGACTTGTTATATGTAATATGTTACTAGTTTGGTTTTATACTGAAAACTATTGTTTCAAAAGAAGCTTTTACAAAAAAAACCATTGTGCAAAACATTCTAAAAAGTTTTCAGGATGGTATAGAAAAATTAAACAACATAATGAAGTATCAGAATGGCTAGATTTGTGGTGGTCCTGGGGTTTAACTCAAACTTTTAAAAAGGCACAATTTCTCCACAGCTGTTTTACATGAAATGTTTGGTTTCTAACAATCAGTTAGAATAAAGTATTCAAGAATAAAGTACAAAATAATACAATTTTTTCCTAAGTGGCATTTTTCCTGCAGCAATTAACAAAATTGAGAAAACAACAAACATTATATCCTCTTAGTTTTAATATATTATGTATTTATGACTAACCAGGACCAAAATTACTCAAATAAAAATGTGTCCTACTAACCAATTTACCTAAAACCCTGCGGCTGCAAACAGCTACTGCAAATTACTCATATTCCACTTGTAGGATCAAATGAAATTTACTCCTCAATTAATCTACACTGAAGCCAAACCCCTGAACCACTTAAAATTTGCATGTAATAACTATGTCTGAATATTGGGTACACCGTGATTACCTACTAGATAGATATTTATTTTCATACATATTTCATGACATATAATGCCTCAATGGAAATTAGTCTATTTCAAACAGAAAAAAGCAGTTTTTAATATGCAGTGATATGAATCAAAATGAGTTTTATAATTTCGTTCTTACTACTGAAAGGCTAAAGTTTGGTCAAGTAATTGTATATTCTCTAATTCTTCTGAGTATATTTATCTTTATAGGTGAATATCATTTATATGAATACATATTTGTTTTTAATTCTGCAAAAATCAATCATTTTAGCTTTCAAATGGCAAGGACACAATTCTTTCCTGCATAGCCAGCTGCCCCCCACAGACTGCAATAGATAAAACAAGTAACATTTTAGGTCCTGCCAAAGGTGGACATTTCAGGCACAGAAAGTAAAAATCCAGACCAGTGTTTAGTTTCAACCAATGACTTGAGTACTATATAACTGTGACTCTTTGTGCTCAGCTACTCGGTTGAAATAAAATCCTGGTCTGGATTTTTACTTTTACTTTACTTTACCACTTGGATAGATGGATAATTTCAGTTCTCTATGGACATACTCATTAGGTTTCACACTGGCACGAAACAATTATGATCATATGACAGAAAACCCCAATGCAACAGAACAACTGGCACTGACTATATCTATTCTCACATTAACATAGCAGATCATCCCACACATCTACATGTAACATCCATCCATCCTGGATTCTAGTGTAAAACATTAGAAATATCCTTTTAAAACACGCCAAGTTCATCAGTGTGTATATTTCCGAAGCAAAATACCCAAGTACCTCTATCCTTATTTTTCCATTAATATAAAAACACATAATTTGTCCCTTAAATATCTCATTTAATTTCCATGTGAACTAAATTTCTGAATTTTAGGGAATACCGGTTTTTGTTCACTTTTGTTCAGTCCGTTGAAACCAGGCCCATATTTACAAATATATCACCAAAGGCCCTTAAAAACTACACAGTCAATACTTGACTTGGTCTCTGTCCGGGAAAAATTGGACAGCCAGGCTATCAGAAACTGCCATCTGCTGGAACAGCAAACCACCTCCCAGACTTAACACTTCAGCTGGTGTGAAAGCAGCACTGCTAAAAATATGCAACAGTTCCACAACTGTTTTGCCACAGATGATGTCCAACAACCTATCAGTTAGAATAAAGCATTGAAAAACAATACAATACTATGTCTTGGCAGGGTACGGACATTTCAGAGCACACGCTTCTGTTATCGAAATCGAGAAAAGTTACAGGCTTGTCTTCTGAATCTTAGCGCGTCATAGGTATTGATGACAATCCCAGGATAAAAATTATACAAAATGTGTCATTCAAGCAAATTTATATGATAAAAGGTGCTATATGGAACTGGTTACTGCTTATTATTCAGTTCACTTCAATCATCTATTTAACAACACTGAAACCAAACCCTGGTTAAATTACAATCATGATCATTTAAAATGTTACCAGTATTACCAATAAGCTTTACTTTTTACCTAAATGCTACATTATATCCGATGATACATTTTCACAATGCACTTAAGATGATTTTGTTGTATAGTACGAAGTTAATTGTAATAATGTAACCAATTTTCTTCTGAGACGTCATTTTATTGCTATGAATTGGTGGTATATTCCTGGAGAGCTACTTCAGGAACTTAGGGTCTCACTGCAGTATATTTCTTTGAGAGGTCCTACTAAAATTCATACAGCTGCTTCCTTCGTCTCGTTATCTCTGGTAGCTTCTACTAAATGCGGCTACTTGCCTCCACGCATTTTAAGTTCGACTGGATGGCAAATGTTTTTCTTCATCAGTCATGCGGTGTCAGCGATGCAAAATAGCTGTGATCTACTACACTGCAGTATCAGTGCTGAAAAAGAAGCAAGCCACCAATTCAGAGTATTTACCTTTGATCTAACACTGAGTAACAATCCATTAAGCTTTTGCAATAGCCTATAATATATTTTCAATTAACCTCTTAAAACGAAAAAAAAATACAATTTTATTATAATAATGATTTAATTGGTATATGAGCCCTTAAATATATTGCAATTCATGATATATTACTTCATTAGTTCATGCTATAGCCTCCACTCAAATTAAATGAAGAAATGAAATAAAAATGAAAGAAATTTGTCATAACAGAACTGCATGCAAAATTGTAGATCATACCAGGGCATTTCTCGTATTTATAGAAAATAAATAATAATGATTTACTCTCTATGTTAATGTGTCATGTATTCAAAGAAACAGGAGTGTATAAACCCAGACACACAGAAGCATATATTCTATGCCTGTCAGTACAGTCTGCTCCCATGAAACACACTGAGAAGTGGTGCGGGATGAAATGCCGCTGCTGCGGCTGCCAGGATATTGTAAAGCTTGCAAACCGACAAAACCTGTATCCTTCTAACCTCTTCATAATGTCAGAAAGTGATATACTAGCGTAGTGCTGGGCCCAGTGGGCAAAAAAGTTAGAAGCACAACCATTAGCGTTGCTTTAGTGTTGCACGACGTTTTTTTTTTTTTTTTTTTTTGGCTGCAAGGTTGAAACGCGTCTGGTTTGCCAGCACGGACACTATACAATAACTTACCCCCCCACCGTTCCCCTACATTTAGTTACTGCACACATAGAATTGCAGATGTCGCACCATTGCAATAAACAATGTGAAACAGAGCAGTCCTCGAGAAATAAATCAAGGCACTTGGGGCTTACCACTTGGGTTCTTGTTTTTCTTAAGACTCTTGCCACAAAGACACTGCAGCATATGCGTTCCTTTGCTGAAAATGTTCCAAAGAAACCACATTGATTTGGGGGATGAGCAATCCAGCAGCTTAGACACCCTGATAAAGAAGAGATCCTTGCGATTGCATAATAATACAATTGGATCAGTTCTCCTGGACAGGACTACCAATAGTACCATAGAAAAATATGTAATATTCCAATTTTCTGCGCTTTGTTCACGTGATAAAATATATTACAAGACTTCTCAACGAAGGTTATTTTTTTCCAGCTGTATATAAATTGTGGTACCACCCTATAGGTAGTCAATAATACAAAATATACTTTATAAATAGCATGTGTCGGGCAGAAGAAGTGCAGCCAATAGACAAACAGAAGCAATGCGAAAAAAAACATTAAAACGCATAGGATTTCCGAAGAAAAAGCATTGCTGTTAGTACATCACTCTAAGGGTGGAACTGCACAGCATCAAAAGCCAAGAAAGGTTTCATCCCAGGCAAAGACCGCAACGGTAGCCACAATGTAACATAACCACATCAAACCTGTTCGCTTCAAAGTCGATAGTCGAGGTTAATTTCCTATAACCTCCTTCTTCATTGTTTTAAAAAATCAACGTTTGATGGACAAAAAATTTATCATTCCTTTTAAAAACCAGATAGGTATCCGAATGCTTTCTTTTGCGCTATTCCCCCGCTTTCTGCTTTTCTTATTAGTAAAATCAGAGCGACGAAATCCCCGTTTCTTCCAAAAGTGCGCTGTGTCCGGGATACCATTTGCATGTATAAAGCTTTTTCCTTTAGATCTATGTATTAGAAAATAGATGTGGAGGAGGGGTTGAATTGAAAGATTGGCTTTCCATTACGTAAACACGTGGTTTGAGCACCGTCACAAATGAGACGCTTTGGCGTTACAGGGAGAGACAAAATATTGTCATAGATATGATGAATGAATGTGAGGTGTCGGTGCAGTGCATCATTTGTTTAATTCGGAGCGATATAATCGACATTTGTCAGACAGCAGATCAGTGATGATTTTCGATCACGGCCAGCAATTTTTCACGCATCCAACGCAGGGGGTTGGGGGGACCGAACCGCACAGCACCGCAAACTGCTGCTGTTCAGAGACTCACCGCATCAAAACTGTGTCGAAGCACTAAGGTAATATGCTGATGTCAGGCGCTCCTCACTGCAATTCAACAAGTTGGCTTTCCATTTTTTTCTATTTTTAGCCTGCATTGACGGGATATGTTCAGAATAGCCTACAGCATGTCTGCGATAGCGACGGATCTTTCCCCAGTGAAAGAAACATCCTTACAAGAGAGCTTTGGGGAGGAAAAAAGTGATTATATCTGCCAACACATTGTGTCTGTCGTACAGGTGTCTATATACGCCTTTTGGAAGAAAGTGCCTGTAGGTCAGGCCTGTAAAGATTATGTCGTGTTCGTCTAGTAAAGACAGTGCGCAAGACGTTTGATGAGTATGACAAACTAGGTTCTGAAGAAAGATATGCATGTAACTGTGCAGTATTATCCTAGTTAGTATAATGACGCCAACACAAAAATAATTGTTATTCGCGTTTTGAAACGTTTTAAATGTTGGCTTACATTACATGCCGGTAGTGATTAGCCTACGAATGCATTTTTCCTGCGTATGAGTTGGCCCTAGTCGCTTATCTTTAATCATGTTCTATACTGCAGACCTAGATAAACATTTTATTAAAATGTGAAAATCCTACAGATATCCTTGACATTTGTGAAGTTCCAAGTACCTCGTCTCCCATTGTTAATTGTTAGAACTAAACTGATGTTAACAATTTGAAGGTGAAACAAATCGCAGAACCTTCAGTAGTCTAGTATGATATTTACTTTAGTTAACATATGGAGATTTTACTGGGAACAAGTCCTTACTTCCTAGTAGTGTTCTTTTCGCCTTACTGCTAGTCCTACGGCTTAATATATACCCACAAGACGTGTTAAACCACTTAAATGGTAATGCCATATAATGGTGAGATATAAAGGAGTATTAAATGCTTGGCATTAAATGAACACGCCCATGTAGGGCCATGAGCTCCTGCTATATTAGAATATTTATCCAAAACATTGACAAAAGGTTTCTGTTTTGTCATTATTTTCACTCACTAAGTATATTATGTATCAAAGCTGTTACAATTCTCAAACCTCACATTTTTATTCTTATATAATTTGGCTCAACCATAACTGGAATGGAAGGTCAGGTGAAATCAGTTACAGTGTTTCTCATACCATTCCTTGGGGACCCCCCCAGACGGTCCACCCAATTTCCTGGGAGTCGAGCCCTGGGGATCCCAGGTTTGGGAAACACTGATCTAATGTGTACATAATGATGTAACTCCCCAAAGGTGAACATACCTACTGCTGTAGCTTAAGGCCGCTTTGTTTATGATCTGCTGCTCCACATCACCCAAGGCACTTTGCTGTTGTATTATTTAATCCGGATCATCGCAATATTTGAGCAAAACCACAGAATTATTGGATTCTGAAAGCTGTCACTATTATTTGTTGTCTGTCGGCATTAGTAAAAGCAGACGCTAAGATATTTAAAGGGATTCATGAAATTAAAGTCCAAATGAGACGAACAGGAAATAAGAGGTGTTAAATATCCTGTTTTTTTATGTACAACGTGTTAATATGTAGTTAGGGTCTGTTTTGTATCAGTGGAATATAGGCATACTTTCATATGGTAATGTGCTTTTTGTAATGGACTACAAACGCTGCTGTGGAACTCTGCTGTAAGACCTCTCCCTGGTTTTGGCGTAACCTAAACTGGCAGCCACATCTGGGAATAATGACTGTCTTGTTAGTCACGGTAGATAGTACTGAGAACACCTTTGAGAATATGGCTTATTCCCTGGGGGGGGGGGGGGGGGGGGGGGG
>JABFEB020000001.1:41700524-41747956 GCA_019775895.2 Stomatorhinus ivindoensis | reverse complement strand
CGTATAAATAAGGTGTGAATAAGGTGTGAATAAGGTGAAGAATAAGGTGTGAATACGGTGTGAATACGGTGTGAATACGGTGTGAATAAGGTGATGAATAAGGTGTGAATAAGGTGTGAATAAGGTGTGAATAAGATGATGATTAAGGTGTGAATACGGTGTGAATAAGGTGAAGAATAAGGTGTGAATAAGGTGTGAATACGGTGTGAATACGGTGTGAATACGGTGTGAATAAGGTGTGAATAAGGTATGAATAATGTGATGAATAAGGTGTGAATAAGGTGAATAAGTGCCTTTGCACCTATGCCTTGTACCTTCAGTGCTTGGTGAGAGTGTGCATGTGCAAAGGGTGTAGTACGGGTGTAAAAGGGGTACAAATATATATAAAAAATACAAAAATCCCATTCTTTGTAGCACCTACACACAGTGCCTTTCCTGGGAGGGCCATACTGCTGCCTTGTCATTCATACCTACACACCTACTTAACTAGGGTCATGGGAAGGGAGAACATTAGCCCAGGCACACCCTATAGAGGATGGCAGAGTATGTGGACACAAACACAGTATGGGCAATCTTTTGATATTCTAACCCTCCCAATTAAACAGGAAACAGGCCCACTAGCCTGCTGGGGGCGTTGGCTTTGAACCCCCAGCTCAGCATGAGACAGCAGTGTGAAACGGCAGCACAACCCACTGTCCCACTGGTTGGACAATTTGTTATACATAATTTTGTTGTCACTATTAATTAATAGTTCTGTGACATTTACACTCGTTCTTACAGATATTTTTTCGCCAACATTTTTGATGTTAACTGCCTGTTGGTTTTCCTGTACTGTCCTTTATAAGATCAATCATTCTGTTTGTTGTGTGGGAAGATCTATGATACCATGGTGAACTAGTTACCATCCAGGGATGGCTACAAAGAACTAGACATTAGTATCTTTGAAGCCTTTGTCCTTTTTCCATGAGATGTTAAGAACATAAGAAATTTACAAACGAAAGGAGGCCATTCGGCCCATCAAGCTCGTTTGGGGAGAACTTAATAGCTCAAAGTTGTTAAAATCTTATCTAGTTCTGATTTAAAGGAACGATGCACAAAGGCGATTGGCTCAACCTATTTTCAGACTAGAGGTTAACCACTAAAAATGTAAGTCAATAGTTTTTTTCAACTCAGTTGATATAATCACCCATCCATCCATCCGTGTATACATGCATCCATCCATACATTTTCTATACCTGCTTAAAGCTGCTCTCCTAATCGCTTGAAGCAGTCTTCTTGATTGTCTTCAGCATTGCCACAACATAGGAAATCTCGATGCATCTTTTGTCAGATAACATTTCCTCCCTTGTTCAGTGACATTCTTTGGTGTCGCATGCATATGCAAGCGAATCAGCTATCTTTTAGATAGTGTCAGCGTGCTTTCGGTGCAGTGTCCAGGTCATCAAAGATAACAATATCGCACCACAGTGACACTTCCCCCCGCAGCTGCACTGAACAATATGCGTGCAACGAAGTTCCCCTTGCTGACATTATCTTGTGTATATTGTTCATGGAAGATCTGATGATAAAACCTACTTGACCTGGTAAAAGACAGGTCATGTGTTGAACAGCCTTCATATTATCACCCACGCCACACAAATGCTGCAGAGTTAAACTTATACGACAATGTACAGTACTTATACTGCGTCCTGCTGTTAATACACAATGATGAGCTATCATTTTAACAGTTATCATATGTAACATACATCACAGATGCTATATAGTACTAAGGGGGGACCAGAGCATAAACAACAAGTAACAGACTGCAGTTAGATGTAGATTTATCATTTTGATCATCAATTTTTTTGCAAAATTCTACATAAAATGCAACATTTCATCATATGCAGCTACTCATTAAAAGGACGGTTTTCAAAAAATGCTATTGAAAGACCTCATTAAGTTATTCAATAAAAGTTTCCATCCATCATCCTGTCCCACCAAGGCTGGGGTACACTCTGGACGGGACTCGACTCTGTTACAGGGTACATAAATGTACACAATGCAAACTTCATTGGCAATTTAAAAACCTAAAAGATCTGAACTCGTTTTTTAGTGGTTTATACCATTTTTGCTCAGAACTGTGAAAAAAATGTTCGATTTACAAATGAAGATTCCCAATCAAATTGGCCAAAATTTCAGGTTGTGGCAATTGTTCATCTGAAAAGGTTTTTCCAATGCACTGTATATATTGTTTTTCTGTTTGCCCTAGCTGGGGGCTACAGCAAAGCAAATCACACCTCAGGTGGTCTGACACAACCCCTTTCAAGAACGGAGACGTCACACCTCCAGCTGTCTTCAAAAGCCAACCACGAGGGCCGAGTTCACAGCGGCCGTCGGCCTTGCATTCCCGAAATACAGTGTGGCCTTGCTCCATGGCCAGGCACAGATATGGGCTGCACGCCATCTAAGTCCAGCACCATGTACACCCACGAGAGGATATGCCGGGACCTAGACACATGCTCTACTTTCGTCCCAAGCCTTAAGAGCTCCTTGTCCACACCTGAGCGACCCTCACCTAGACTCTGTCTGGAAACAAGCAGCGGCAACAAGACTTTTCTCAGCGGTATGTGTTTATAACTTTTACTATAGTAGACGACCACATTTAATTTACTTTTTGTGTACATAAAACGGTTTGATTTAACTATATATATATACACATACACACACATACACACAGAGTATTGTGCAGAAGTCTTAAAAAATAATGTTTAAGTGATCTTCATGTTCGTGTAAAACTATGATGATGACAATATATATGACCTGAAGAGAGGTTTGGGAACTGAAGTTCATCTAACCATGAAACTACAAATCAGTAACTTTTAGGAGAACAGTTTTTACTGTGTTACTCTTAATTTGCATATATTCTGATGGTAAATTGTGTATATATATTGACGTTTTTATTTATCGGGTTTTTATTACGTTATGGGGCACATTTCATCACAACAATGCAATATAAACCTAATCCCCCACACACACACACACACACACACACGCCTTAGGTTTGTAGTTCAAAGATCATCACCTAGTTAATTTTATGTCAAAAGTAAAAAGGATAAGAGATTTTTAATAGAAGGTATTCCCCAAAGCATGATTTCCCAGTTAACTGGATAATTAAAGCCAAACGTGAAAACTGTCTAATAGGAAGCGAGGTAAGTGACATTCCTACTGGACAATCCTTACATTTTGCTTAAGTTATCCGGCTAATTAATAAACCCTGCTTTGTGGAATACCCCACAGGACATCGGATCTATGGGATTAATATCTATAGGACATAATTACTTTTTATAATGAGACAACTTACTTCCTAACCACTGATTTGAGGTGAAAATGTAAAACAATGACTTCCGTTCGTTTCTACAGTACCTTGTCATAATAGTCATGGCCGGATCGTGAATGAGCCCAACACAGCAGACGCCTGGAGTACAGCCCGCACAGATACCACCAACCCTGCGCTTCTCGCCCAGAAGAGTAACACAGACTGTGACTCCTCAGACAATGAAGCTATTCCAAGTGGCCAAAGGTGATAACAACCTTTTCTAAAATGGTCCTTACCTAGTTGTTGTGTGAAATGTTTTGTCAACGTATAGTTGCTGGTATATCGAGATGTCTTTATGTTGTAAATATGTAGGTCCTAAAGTGGTTCATCTATTTGCGTTATTTACGAGACGGCCGTGCGCGTGTTGGTTGTTCTCCGCACAACACTAAAAAAACGAATTCACATTCGTTAATTGTACACTACATGCCACAATTTACAAATGTAATACCACCCAAAGAGGAAAAATGAAGGTCGTCACCGTCCTTTTTCTGCGAAATGCACAAAACGCCATATTTTCTTAAAATAATAAAAGAATTCGTCAACTTTATTATCATTGTGCTGAATACAGGTGCAGGGCCAATGAAACGCAGAGTTCGTGTGTGTATGTTGAATATGAATTCCTCCATATCTATAATAACTCGACAGTCAATTGCGGTTTTTCCTTTTCCCACACGTGGCGAGAATCACCATCATTGTGCAAAACGAACTTCACGTGAATTCTTGTAAGTGATCTCTTCACAGAGCTTTTAAATTCAACAATACCAAAAATAATGAAAACATCGCTGGGATCTTATCATTAATGCAAATCACAAGACACACAAGTGCACAAAGGCGTTTTAGATGCGGAAAGATAAAATCCGTAATATAAGGAAATGGCATGATATTGGCATGAGTTCCCATGAGTCGGGTTTGGAGGATTTTTCTGTGACAGCTCATCGTCACACTAACCAGGCTACTTCTTCGGTGACGCAATAACCCATAACCGCTAAGCCTAGACACATGAAAACATCAGGACAGGTGCGTAATCGCAACATTCTAGGAAAGAGTCAAGCTGAAATTGCGAAACTAAAGTTGGTTTGGGAAAACGTCCGCAACTTGTGATTGACATCACTCAGAAACAATGAAAACGGGGGAGGTACCTGCGAGGGCGAATCGATTTTTAGGGGGGTGGTGCGGACAAGGACTATAATTCCTTTAAAAACGAATTCATTCCGGTAAAGTGGGAACCACATGCCCATCATCGTCATTATATTGTGCGTCCAAGCTGCATAGCTGCTCTGTCACTAGTTTCTATTATTATTATCGATCATAAATATCCCCCCCTCCCCACTGAATATGGAGTGTTAAATCTGAAAGAATTAACTAGGATGGCCACAGTGGCCTCTAAGTTATTTATATATTTGTTTATAGAACAAGTGTTAACAGTTGCATACAGGATACAATTATATATGCAGAAAAAGAAAAGACAAAGACACCAGACAAAGGAAATCAATTACATGACATTGCGCCCATAAACATAAATGAGGGTAGTATTAATATACATCGAAATAAAGTATATTCGGTAGACCTGGAAAACAAATTCGAGCATTAGCAAAAGTTCGCATAGATCATAACGTAAAAAGTTACCATTTTTTTAATTCGGCCTCTATGATTCTATTTATATAAGGTTAAGTTGTATCGCGTCGACCAGCCGGCCGGTAACTCACGCCGGCAACTCAAAACTCGCGATATTTGGCAAGCAATTCTCGCGCAAGGAGTCTCCCGGAGAGCGGAGTCAGAGCGATGAGGTCCGAGAAGGAGGCTGGCACTGCGGCCAGGGAGAGGAGGATCGTCGAAATACAATTTAGAGACCTCCCGAGAGACCAAGACAGTATTTCGACTAACCCTAAGCAGAAGGAAGAGAAAAAGGAAGTGTTCACCAAGGTATAGTTATTTTAAAATGCATAATCTTTATCTGATCAGTCGATGACAGATGGTGGTGTAGGGGATCAGCACCATAGACAGCGAAATTGTGCGATAAGGTGAAGCCAAATAAAAAGTGTTTAGCACAAAATATACAACAGAATATTACACATATTGTTACACATGAGTGCTAACGTCAAATTTATTTCTTGATGTGTTAATAATGTTATTCGGAGTTAACGGTTTGTGTAGGAAAAATCATGCTTTGTAAAATTTCACAAATTAATTTACCCCCTTTTCAAAATTTCATGTAGCTATTATGTTTATTGGATTAATAACAGGCTAGAAACTCTTTTTGTGTTCAAAAGGAAAGGTATGTCTCAGGTTACGTAATACGTTGTCGCATATAGCTACAGATGTAGTCAGGGTGTACATTTATATCCAAGAAATTTGGCTGACCTTGGGGAAGTTGTATGCTTTCTGATAAGCTTTCTGGTTCAAAATAAAGAATACTATGGATAGAAGTGTATAACTAAACGCCTTTTATTTACGTCACAGGTAGTTATCCGGAGACTTCCACCCAATCTGTCAAAAGATCAGTTAGAAGAACAGCTCAGTCCTTTACCTGCCTACGACTATTTCGAATTCTTCTCGGCCGATCAAAGGTAAAAATGCAATGCTAAAGCGTGTTGCATTGCAGGAAGTTATGTAACGCTTTAAAAAAAATGTTTGTAAACATTTGAAAATGTTTCTTTAAATATATATGTAACCTTTGCTTTTGGCGCTGTTAAAGTGTAAATCGCGGGGTTTATGTAATAAGAATCAACAATTTTGAAAATGTCAGCTCTGAATAAAAATATCTCCCCTTTAACAGATGAACAGCATTATATGTGTTAATGGAATGCTGTTATGACAATTTACAGTAACATTTTGAAAGAAAAATGGAAAGACGTGTTTTGTTTATATTGTACTTCTGTCTTTCTTTGCAGTCTGTATCCTCATCTTTACACCCGGGCGTACATTAATTTCAAAAACCCAGAAGACATTGTCCTCTTTAGAGATCGATTTGATGGCTATGTTTTCATTGATAATAAAGGTAATTCTGAACTAAAATCATTTACATTACTTCTGTCATTAGAACAAATCATGTCAGAAATAATGTGCTTCCCTCTTTCCATTCACTCAGGTCAGGAATATCCAGCTGTTGTAGAATTTGCCCCATTCCAGAAAGTTTCTAAGAAGAAACTCAAAAAGAAGGATGCAAAAGCGGGAAGTATAGAGGACGGTATGACTTCTCCTTATAAAGATGTTTCCTTAATGTGTTTGCAATTACTATTAATGTACATGCAGCGTTACCATTTTCAAATCAGACCCTGAGTACAGAAGGTTTTTGGAGAACTGTTGTGATGAGGAGAAAACGACGGCCAATCCTGAAACACTGCTGGGGGAGATAGAAGCAAAGACCAAAGAGCTCATAGGTATGGTGTTATAATAGGCTTTACAAATGAAATGGGTTACAGAGATATTTCAACTGAGAACATTATTCTCAAAAATTCTGTAATTTTGTGATCGTTTAAAAATGCATTTTCTCAGAAACGGTTTTACAAGATAAACATAAAGCTATGTAATGAGACATGTACTGTAGAAACATACATTTACATAGCTGTCAATGGACAGTTAATGCTTTTCATGGATATACGTGGTTTGTCGTCAGCGAGGCAAATACATCAGTGTCAACAAGATACCAACTAATCTTGCTTTATATTCACAATTAACAGTGATGTTAATTAGCTTGCTACCCGCTTATCAACTTTAAGTTGTCAAAATAATCGATATAAAGTAATCCATAAAAATCACCATCATGAATACAAATGGTAACTGGTACAAGCATAAATATAAGGTAAATAGATAACTTAACAAAACATCTTTTCTTTGGTCAATTAGATGTCAGACGCTATTAGTAGATATAAGCGAATGGATGTATTCCACCTTTAGTAAAAAGTCAGTTATCAAAAAGTGGACATATGCAGGCAGACAAAGACAATATATATATATATATTGTGTAGAATGAAACATTTATTGTAATCAAGTGTTACAGTTTAAAATGTGTTTATTGTCGAAAACCACACATTTACTCAACATTGAATGTTTTTAACAATAAATATAAAATACAATTATTTTTGCAGCGAAGAGAACCACGCCACTTCTGGAATACATAAAAAATAAGAAGCTTGAAAAACAGGTATGATTCAGGCACATAATTAAGTTTGTTTACAACATTCTAATTGCACAATTGATGTGATACTGGTATGCGTGGTACCTTCTGTAAATCCACTGAGACTGTATTACCCATGGCAGCGAATCAGGGAAGAGAAGCGGGAGGAGAGACGGCGCAGGGAACTGGAGAAGAAACGCTTGAGAGAGGAAGAGAAGAGGAAGCGTCGGGAGGAGGAAAGGCGCAAGCGGAAGGAGGTTGAGAAGCAGAAGAAACTAGCTGAAAAAGAGATTAAAATCAAGGTGTGTTTTTGGTGCCACCAAAACCACAGAATGCAGCAGTATGAGCGAACTTATTTATCTATCTATGTATTTATCCATTTATTTATTTGCATTTTCAATTGGTCCTGTAGCTCCTGAAGAAATCAGACAGGGATGAAGATTTTGATTCGGACAGACTAAAGGACAAAGGGGACAATGGGGATCCCGAGAAAAGCAAATGGGACAAAACTGCAGGGCACATGAAATCTAAACACCCAGACAAGGACTTAAAGGAAAGGTAAGGAATCTACATGAGATTGGCTCTTTGCCCAAATGTCATACTGAAATTAGGTGCTTTCAACTGAAATATCACTAAGAGTCTATAGCAAACCTAAGTGTAGTGTAGTGTATCATAATCAGAGGATACAGCAAATTTTCAGTATTAAATGTACAATCATATAACTGTGCAATTGCACAAGTTTGGGAAATTACTGTAAGACGTGAATATCGGCTTTTAACCACAAGGATGCGGATTCAAGTCGCCATACACAAATTAGCGGTACTATTTCATCAAATATATCTTGCTTTAGAAATGGGTGGATTCTTCCATAAATACTACTACTGTAATTACTACCCAACCATTTTCTGTAACCACTTGTTCTATTCAGGGTTATGGGCTCAAGGATCGTAATTAATTATCAAGATGATGAACAGTTTGTTACTATGTATTTACATAATGTTAGTAAAGCTAAATGCCTAGAGCTAACATTGTAGAGTACATTTTTGAATAGCTGAAAAGGATGGACTAAGATGTGAACACATGTGAAATCAATTACAGTTATTAGCTATTAGTACAGTAACCTTCCATCTGTTTTCTGAAACCACACATCCCATTCAGGGTTGTGGGGGATTCAGAGCCTATAGGTACAAGACAGAGAACAATCCAAGATGGGGTGTGAACCCATCAGAGGGCACTCAGGCAGCTCCAATTAACCTCAGCATGTTTTTAGGTGATGGGGGGGGAAACCAGAATACCTGGAGAAAAGCCCACGACAACATGGGGAGAACATGGACCCCAGTAGAGAGCTGAAGCCAGGTCCCACATGTGTGAGGCCTCTGTGCTAACCACTGTACCACTATGCCACCACTTGTGCAGCAATTTGTTATCCAAAAATCCTAGTCCTGGTTTAACTTAATAGACACCCCCCCCCCCATCAGGGGCACTGGCAGGGGGCACCTTAAAGATTACTGGCCATGAAATGCCTTTTGAAGTGTGGCAGTATTTTGATAAGTTTTGAAACCAAAGAAAAAGTTGCTTGCTTGCAGTGTCCAAAGAGTCTTCCCTTCTCGGGCAACGTAAACCTAAAAGATGCCTTTTCACAAAGCAGAAGCATTAGCGCCAGTGACGCAACATCTGCTTACCACTGCATTAGCCTCACGCTATCAGATACCATCTAGGAAGACGGTGTCAAAATACTTGAAAAGATATGAAAGATGTGTAACAGGAGAACAAGCCCTTCAAGTGACACTTACATAACTCGATAATTTATCCATTACTAATGATGTATGGACAAGGCTAAGTCTAATGGCATATCTGTCTGTTATAGGTTGAAATAATAATAGGAAGGATCATCATTCTAGGACAAACATGGTGGCAGTCAGGGCTGTAGACTTGTCGGTTTGATTTCCTATACCAGCTTTATGTGTCTGGATGTATCCATGGATGGATGAAAAGCTGCTTTCATGCATATGCAAAATAAGGTCATGTAATGTATATTTCTGTCTCACTGCAGAGGCCAAGCAGAGAGTGACAAGGAACAGAATGAGCTGAAGGACCAAGGGCAGCGATCGAAAGACCTAGACAGACCCCAGAGCCGAGAGGAGGAGCGCAGGCGCCAGAGGCACCACTACGAATTTGACAAGTTTGTGCGCCGTAGAGAAGAGACCAAGTGGGGCAAGAGCTACTGCCAGGACAGGGCAAAGAAAGACAGTGAGCATCATGGCTTTGCTTACTGTTCAGACGCTGGGGACAAACCGGTGAAAGATGAGAAGGACGATGGAAGCAGCAGGAAAGAGCGCATCCGCAACAAGGTGAGGAAGCAGTACCACATGGAGATACCTTTTCCCACAATACCTACTTAAGCCAGGTTTCAACTGATATGGAAATGCTCAGACCGGTTATTGTAACGAAGATATATTTCGAGTAAAGCTAAATACTGAACCTTACCAGGCGATATAAGCTAAAGGCCATGGTACTAAAGTAGTTCATGTGAAGTGTTGGTGTCATAAGGTATAAGAGACTGCTTCTTTGTCGAGGTCATGCGAAAGAACTGTCTATACGGTGTTTCTTCATCACAGTCGCTGTTAATCTTGAGTACAAATTTGTGACATCACAGGCACTTGTGTTGCGTCACATGCTTGTATGCAGCTTACCACTAGAGCTGGTTAGCTGTAATCAAACAGCATCGGCTGACATTGACCAAAGCCACGTGTCTCTCAGTCTGTGTTAGCGCATCAGGAGAAAAGGACCTCCCAGTCTGAGGGGCAAGACCAGATAGGAGGGGCTCTGCCAGCTAAGGTACAGCTAGCTTTTGAGCCTTTCTACCCAGGGGGGGAGGTGGGGATGCGGCGAGGCTCTGGGAGGCTCCGTACAGGCTAGTGTCTCATTGCTGACACCAAATGAAAGGCCTGGCACGCTTTCAAGATCAAGCACAGTCATTCCTAATCCATCACTGGCTGCATAAACTAACGGTATAAAACCATTCCGGTCTGTGTAGAGTATGTTAATGCCCTTCACAAATCACTTTTATGATCGCCTCTGCTGAATATGAAGACCTGAAATATGAAATATTTATACACTGGGTGCCAAAATATATTATGAATATTAAGGGGAATTGAACATAGCATATGGTATTACAAATACTGCATAATTAATTTCAAATCAGGTAATAATTGCATTTAATTTTTTGCCATTGGCATCTCCTCCTGGGTATACCCATTGTTCTTCTACGGAATCCAGGGGTCCAGATCATCCCTGATCTGGATTAGCACTAATCAACTGTTTCAGTACAATTGCTATTTTATTACTATTGTTAATCTTTTATTCTAAACCAGGGAATTATTTCTCTATTCATTCATGTTTTTCTGTCAATAATGATGGCAACTGTATTATTGAAATGCTGATGTATATTAGGAAAAGCACATGGTATATATTCTCAATGTTGCAGTCAAAGGCAAAAGTTTGGGCATTTTTATTTAAAATCTGTTTTTCAATAAATCTATAAGTGAACAGACATTTAATAGAGTTCTGAAAGTTTCAGTGCATATTTATTCCTTATGTGCATTTTTTTATGTTTCAGCTAACAAACACATTTTATGGTGAAGTTATGAAAGTTCCATAACTATGAGCTAATCCGTTATCACAGTATGTAAAGGAAATTTCCTAATTGACTTGCTCAAAACCTGCGCACACATATGCAAAAAAATATACAACAGAATCAGCAGATCAATCCAAAAGTTTAGCCTACACTACAGCTATTGACATGAAGACATAATAGCTTGTTGTTGGAAGGTTTCTGGATGTATGTGTTTTGTAACTACAGTGACTAAACTTAAGAAATGCTGCACGTTGAGAGTTCTCACATTTATTACTTGGAAGTCGATCTGGGAGTTTTTCTAAGATAGAAATATTGTATAAACCAAAGTGTAAATGAATTCTAAAACCAGGAACAGAGGGATTATATGTTGGTTACTAGTTGTTATTTCTGCTGGAAGTTGCTTAGATGGTTTCTCAAAATTTTCAGGTGCCAAATCCACTTATTTGCAATTTTTATTGCGAAAAGAGTGATCATGCATTGAAATTTATAGAATGTTGTATGTTGAATTTTACATGACGTAGGCAGTTTAACTTATGTTCACTTTTATGTTTATTGAAATGGGCCCCCACAAACCTTTACATAGATCGCGACCTGCAGGTAGTAGCATTTGCCCAGCTACAGGGACTTGTACCACAAGTGGTTTTTTTGGGTTACCAAGATAACTTGTCAGATTTAAGGTAGTCTGGACTAAATGTTTTTAATTGAAGATAAAGTCCATTTAAACTGGGATACCTTAAATCCCACAAGTTATCCAGCTGAGCAAGAAATCCTGCTTTGTGATACAGGCTGATTCAAACGATTTCCATTCATGTCACAAGGGAACATGGCTTAAGGAAATGGCCCAGTACTGTGATCATATATCTGGATTATTGTCACGGATCATTTTGACATTACAAGTCACGGCACTAGTCAGATGTACTGTACCGAGTGAAATCTTGTCGCTATGATAAAATATTTTGTGCCTCTCTTCTGTCGTTCCTTTTTTTGGCTCAGGACCGGCCTTCCATGCAGCTCTATCAGCCAGGGGCACGCACACAAACATGTTCAGGGGGAAACGGGTACGACCATGGCAGCAACTCCCCAGAGAGGGTGGGTGAACGTAGGAACGAGATCGCTGGCACTGAGAAGAATGGTGATGAGTAGCTGTAACTACAGAAGGAAGCGAAAAATGACAGGAAACTACTACCTGGTTTCCCAGATTAAATTCTATAGTATTGTCTTTCAATGGAACTTTGAGTGGAAAATTCTCTATGTATATATATCCTCTCCTAAGGGATTCATGAACAAGATACATTTGTGATGCTAGACATACGGTATGTGCCCATTTTATTTTATTGTGAACTGTTTGAACTTCATGCCAGATAACACTGCCTGATAAGAGTTCTAGAGGGTGCTAGAGGGCAACATTGTTTTATTAAAAGAAATGCACACATTTTACCTGTGCTCACCACATGCCTAGCAAATTATTTCAGGATCTTACCAATTTGAGATTCATTTAAAATATTTTGTAGTTCTGAAAGTTTTAATTAAATCCTCTATTATAAAGAAAATGAATCATTTTGTAGTGAAGAATCATCTAGAGTTGTTAGCAAAAATACATAAATATGTATGTACATCTTTGCATGGCAAATGTACTATAATATTTTGTCATATTTTAATTATCCAAATGTTATGTTTTTATCTGACATTCCAATATTTGGCTTTTTTATTTCTTGTATTGTAAGTTGTATTACTTTCACATTTATATTTATGTGGATCTGAACTGTAGATTGGATTGAGTGATGGTTTTTTTCCCATGATCAGAGACAGACAGTCCTGTATCATAACCAGTTATTGTGATTCAACTTACTTGCTTTTCTATGAAATAGCTTATTAATTCTGTGGCAGACAGTAAATGTGTATAATGTAAGTACTGTGTGTAATATGCCTAAAACATATATACTAATAACAATTATACTCTATAATATTTATGGCACAGATATTAGTTATGTGTTTTTATTTACTTATTTTTTTTAATCTGTGTGTGTACGTGTGGTTAAACCAGGGCCTAGTTTGTGTTACACCCAAGCATCTGTTTAACCTATCTTAGTCGGATTCTCCTGTATGCAGAGGTAGATAGTTCAAATTCAAAAAGTAAAAATCCAGACTTTGTTTCCACCAACCAGTTGAAACATAAAGAGTGTAAACAGTCTATAAAGAGATTGTAAAGAGTCACAGTCACTGAGTACTCAACTGGTTGGTTAAAACAAAATCTTGACCTGGATTTTTCCTTTCTGGACCTGAACTATCCACCTCTGACTATATGATTGCAGTTATTCCTTGTGTTTCTGTGTATGTCAGGGTTCCACCCATGTTCCCACCATTAGGGTTCCACCCATGTCATACACATGCATATCATATATAAGCAACAATTGTAAGACTCTCTTGGTACGAGTTTCTTCTCTGTGATGCTAATGATTTATTCTGAAGAAACTTTCCATTAGGCTGTGTGGATGAAGAATTTTAGAATTACTGCTCAAGCGTAGAGTTTTCTAAGAAAATCAGGAAAGGTAACATGATTCAACATTTAAGTAGTTTACATAAATTATTGTTTTTATATACATTAATATCCTGCTAAACTTCTGTAACTGCCACTGTTTGGTCATCCATAGCTATACAGAATGTCATCTATTGGCAGGTGAGCATGAATAAATTTTTTAAACGCGTTTAACCTCTGACTCAACATTGCTGAATAATTAATTAACACAAGTACAGTGATGTAATGATGTTAATAGATTAGATTTATGTAACAGAACGGATGTTAGCTAGCTTCATGAATGTCACCTGACATTTTTTGTTGATTCCCACAGTCAACAAGCTAGTATTAACATGTCTATTATTATATAAACATTGTATACATTTGTAACTGGTACATTGTTTTATCTAAAGCTACAGTACATAACAAAACTACTTAAGTAAGTTAGTAAGCGAACTTTATTGTCATTCACACCATAGAACAGTACAACAACATATGCATAGCTGAATGAAATTGCCTGTCTGCAGGCTCAATGTCAGACATAAAAGAGCAAGTGCACAAAGACAACATATGGATATTACAAACAAGATTTAACTTTTTACACAGAAGGCTGTGTAAGACAGCATAAGGCAGAACAGGACAGACACTAAGTACACAAAACAATAAATATACAGAAATGTAAAACCAGTAAGTGGGTGACTATGATGAAAAGAAAAATATTGCACATCGTTTCACAATGATTGTATTATTGCACCATATAAATAAAATGTAAACTTAATACCTATTGTGGTAATAAAGTGCAGAGTGAGTAAGAGAATTAGGCTTTCACGTGAACTAGCAGCATTTTTGGAATATAGATTTGCATGTGTATGTTGATAGTCCATGTATGTGTCAGTGTTCAGACATTTTGTCACATGTGTGAATCGACAGTCCATGTATGTGTACAGAAGTTCAGTTATTTGACAGAGTTTAGTATTCTGATGGCCTGGGGGAAGAAGCTGTGCCGGGTGCGTGGGATCTTTTATGATCTTATTGGATCTGTTTTGGCTACGTGAGTAGTGTAGTTCTTGAACAGATGGGAGAGAGGTCCCCATGATGTTCTCCGCCACCCTCACCACTCTCTGAAGTGTCTTCTGTTCAGCGGCAGTGCAGCTACCAATACCAGACTGATGCTGCCGGTCAGTAAGCTCTCTATAGTGCCTCTGTATAAAGTTGTGAGGACAGGAGAGGGGAGATTTGCTCTTTTCAGCCTTCGGAGAAAATGAAGTCGCTGTTGTGCCCTTCATTTTCTACGAAGGTGGAAAAGAGCAAATCTCCCCTCTCCTGTAATTAATTACACTGCTATTAATCGTTACCACCAAAATGATCAGGCGTTTGAAACATCGAAAACGATAAAAATGCAAAAAAGGCCATTTATTATATCTGGCACCTGAGTCATACTGATTGCCAAATTTGTGAATGTAGGCTCATTATCAACTGATTATCCTTCCATTCTCACCCATTTTTGTTCAGCTGCCATCTCAAAATGCACTGCATTCAACAGGATGTTAAACTCCACCGGCGAGAATTTTCCCATGCTTTGCATTTTACAGGAGAACACTGCAGAATGATAAAACAGTACTGTAATGTTAAAATGCTATATGATCACATAATTTGAGCATGGCCCTGCTTTTGCCTTGCTTCTTCATTGCTGTCTGGCTATAACATAATGCTTGATGGCTAGGATGGACTGACATCCTGTCCAGGATCGTTGTCTGCCTTGTGAAGCTTGCGAAAGGTCTACCACAATAGGTTACACAGTAAGATCAAAAGGGAAAGCTCTTTTGACATCACAGTTTTTACAGTAAGGTGATAAAATATATTTTTGTTTTGGTTAGGATATGTAAATAACATTGTTGAGTACTGCACTATTACAGAACAGTAAAACATTGTAAGATGCAATCAATTTCAAATTTGACAAACATAAAAAACTGTAGGAATTAATTTTAAGAGGTTTTGTGAATATTATGTAAGGCTCCAACAATAAAGGGCCTTGAATTTTTGAAAATTCTTGCCAGACATGTCACTTTCACCATGTGATTAAGGTCTGGTGAGAAAGCAGAACTTTCACTAACAGGAAATTGTCGGATGAATCTTGTGACACTAGATAAGAAACTGTCTTACACGGAAGGCAAAGTATTTTTGATGCATTTTTTTCTAAGTTAACTCATCCTGTTTCTTCTCATCTTAATGTAATCTTTCTCAGCGGGATTATGCTTTTAGAGGTTTTGTAAAACTGTAATAGTCACGAATCACCATATTTTGTGCTAAAATCCACCAAAATCAAAATACTTATATCTAGTCCAAAATGCTGTTTCAAAAATTATGTTTACTGTCAGAAGAAGCACTGCTGAAAAATTCCACCGTGCTGTTAGTTAAATGTTACTGAATGATTGCTGACTCCCTTCACTACACTCACTTCAGTTTTCAAAAACTCAAAACAATTCCAATAATAAAATGTCCCAAAAAGCATTAATCGCTATGTCTGTATTTCTCTCAAACTTTTTAGACCCGTACAGAGTAGACTTGGTAACAGAAATGCTCTGACAGTTTATCAACTGGAAAGAGTTCAGACTATAGGATTCAACGCTGGATTTGTCAACAGACAGCTGGGGGTACACCAACTGTATAGGTGAGAAAACTCATTCATGTATCAGGATGCAAAATCTGATAGAGGGGAAGCTGAAAGAGAAGAACCCAGCGAAGGTAACACTGCTACAACCACAGCTCTCACTCTTCCACCCACTGGTTGAAGCACTCAGTGCTTTATATAGTTTACATGTTGGCATAAATTCTAAAGTTTAGCTTTGATGTTAAATCTTCATTCGGTGTTTGCAACCAGTGGTGGATAGAGAAAATTTTACATGGTGTTGGCTAAGGAGTGGCAAAAGAATTTGGCAGGGTGGAAAATGAGTGTAGTATATGAGGAAGTTCTCATATAGAAATACGATTGTACGTCAACGTTTTTACAATACTTATTTTGGCATTATGGTAATACACACTTCCTCAACAACAGACCAGTGTTCATGCAAAAAAACTGTGACGCTCTCGCTGGTTCTGCACTACCCATCAGGTCATATCTGACCACAGAATATGTATTGTTTTTCCAATAGGTCTTTCTGGAAAATTACCAGTTTCGGGTGGAGATGTTTAAAAAGGTACAGTAAAATACTGTCAAACCCTGGATATAGCACGTGTAATAGCTGGTGTACCAGAGGGTATTTAACATTAGAAGAGACGTGTTGATTTTGACCAGATAAATTGCTCTGAATGTGGCAGATCACGCTGTTTTTCAATGGGTCGTAATAGGGGAAAAAACTATTTCAGAGGCCATTATATTAGAAAATTTCAAAGTCAAAGTAAACTTTATTGTCATCTCTTCTATATATTGTACAGATATACAGAGAGACGAGAAGACGTGGCTCCAGTTTTAAACAGTGCAACAAGAAAGAGACAACCAAGAACAGATAGGGCACATGGAATACAATATACAGTATAAATAAATAGATAGAGGCAGTGCAAAAATTGTGCAACATTATAGCAATGTTGTAGCAACAGTAATACTAGTGGTAACAATAATAACGGTAATATAGTCCAGTTTGTAAATCTAGACACTTCTTATTCTTGGTTTCAGTGCAACACGTACAGTAGAGATAGTCCGTATAGCAGCATGTGCATAACAGCAGCAATGAGGTGTAAAGTGCAGAGGTGCAACATAATACCTTCAAATACCTTCAAACTCTGAATATAACAAATGTAATCGTTGCTGTATCAGATGGTATTGAGCTTCAGAACAGATGTTTTGACATCGACAAGAAAAATTGCTGCAAATACGGCAGAATGTGCATTATGTTTATTTAAAGTAGAACGGATTTTGCGAATAAAAAACTTCAGCCTCGTCTGGCAACCGAATTACACGCGATAGTTTCAAACATACCAACGTTTTGCAACTTTTTGTCTTTACTAAAACGAAAGCTACCTCATTAAATATAAAATGTTCATAGAAATCACGTCTTTTAATTCCGTTTAGCAAGCGACTTTAGCCTACTTCTGGCTAACATTATGGTATCGGACTCTCATTGTAGAATCGCATTTAGCATACAATACGAAAAAGCGTTTTTGGTGTTCGCGTATAAATTGCTATTTCCTGAGTAAGGCTTGCTCCCTTTACTCCAGGAAGCTATAGTACATAGTGTACATGAGCTCGTAATATTGCAAAATGAACCCAAGTTATGTACATAGCTAATTTAGGATACATTACGTTCATTACTAATTTGACTTTGACTTAAATTCGTGTGTCTGGTTAAACGTCAAACAGCGCATCTCGGACCTTAATACTCGGAGCAGCTCGGTGGCTCCGCCCACGCATGTATGGAGGCTCGCGCCGGCGGCTCTCTACGCTGTGCGCATGCTGTAGTTTTTGGAGGGACCTAAAATTCTGTTTACAGTTAGATTTCTTTCCATGTATTGTTTGTTTCACTGATTCCTGCAGCCTTTCGGATGTACGGGTGATTGCTTTTTTATGATTACCGTTTTAGCAACTGAAAAGCTGGGGAGGGGCAAGACCTACAGTGGGGGGAGAGTGGGGCGCTGCCCCCTCTTGCCCACTGCAGATACAGTGGTACCTCGGTTCTCAAACTCACTAGAACTCGAATTTCTTGAAAGACGAACAAACCAGTTTGACTCAGAACTCGATCTGAATATCAGAAATCGAACCGTGAACGCTGACCTAATATAAATTATACGCGTCAGGAAAGGAGTCATACTACAATGCAATTCTTACGTGAATGCCTTCTTCACAGGCTGGACGATTAACCAAATAAAGCAGCACAACATTACAGTAACTAACAATAAATAAACCACTAACTTACGTGTACTATTAGAGCATTTATGTAATTTATTTAAACTTTATTTTACCAGGTAAATTAAGTGAAAACCAGTTCTCACTGCTTTACCTGATATTCGGGAGAAATGGCAGATTACGCATCGGAACTGCCTGCGATACAAACGTCATGAGTGTAACTAAACTCGAATGCACCCAATGACCGAACTGGGGAAACAAACTGAAAAGCGGACTTAATACAGAGGACTAATGACAACAACCAGAAACAGCTGATCACATGGGGTCCCACACCAGGTTAACGAGGGGGCGTGGCACACGGAAGGAGCAGACAATCGGGGCAGGACAGGACGATCGGGGCAGGACAGGGGTAATGTTGGCATAAGATCTTTATCTTTTTGGAAGCCATTAAGAAAAAAATGCTCTTCTTGTCCTGTTCATTTTGTGTTTAAACACTAAAAAAAACATATTTAGGTGTAATTTTGGGGGGGCAGGAACAAATGAATTGGTTTTCCCTTATTTCTTATGGGAAAAATTCGATCTGAACTCGAACTTTTTTGAATTCGATCCAGAGTCTGGTGTTCTGTCATAAAATCACACCTATCGAGACGTGCTATCGAGCCTTTCTGCGCATGTGCAGTTCCACCGTTTTGGGATTAGGGTTAGGTTTTAGGGGTTGGGGTTAAGGTAAGGGTTTTAGGGGGTTTTGGGGAGTAATGGTTAGGGATAGGGTAAGAGTTAGGGTTAGGGCTATTGATTAGCAGTACGGTGGCACTTTTCGACAAGGCAGCATTAATCGACAGAACACCAGAATGGATTAAGTTTGAGAACCGAGGTACCATTTTAATTGCATTAATTGTAACGTATTACTCTTGCAAGTCTGTGTATCTGTTTATATGACACAGGTATACACAAGCATAGCGGTGAAGGGCAGCCATCCATAGTGGTTTCCACGGAGGTGGGAGCTGAGGCACGGATACACGACTATTCTGCTGAAGCTGGTGGCAAACTGCTGACCGTCTAATCACAGGCACAGAGGCCTAGCTAAGAGCCCATTGTCAAAAAGGATAAAATGGATACTGCTACATAAAAATGATTTCTGCTTATTGTTTCAAGTTTTAAGTTGAATTAAATTCTTGTACTACAATGGCAAGGAAAGTGATTGATGCATGGGCGACAAGGCAGCACAGCACAAGGTAGTTTGCCAAGAAATGACACATTCATACAAACACTTGCCACAATATGTGTTTTAATGAAACATACTAAGAAGATGTTTTCCAGTTATGAGAAGTGTACTTTTTAGTTTCTCCATGCAGGACAAAAACAGGAAGAAAAGATTGTTTTGCATTTAGTCTTGCAATGAAAGTGTAGAATCACAGCACATGGTGATGACACCAGTCCACCTGCTAACTGAAAGCCACAAAAAACCCGCCACCACTTCCTGATCTTACACTTAATGCATGCAGCTCTGACACAGTCTATTCTGATAAACAAGCACATGGTTCTCAGAGTGGTAAGAAGGCTTTTTGTTTTTCCTCTTTTGTGTCGTGGGGGGCTTTAGTTAACATTTTCAGTTTAATTCTCCAATTATAGTAGTCACAGTAAATTTAAAAGAAACGTAGTGTTTCCTCAAACTTTGTGTCGGATTAGTGGTGTTTGTGTGTAAATTGCTATTTCCTGAGTATTGCTTGCTCCCTTTACTCCAGGAAGCTATAGTACATAGTGTACATGAGCTCGTAATATTGCAAAATGAACCCAAGTTATGTATCCCGTATTGCTACTACCGACTATGCACGATTTTCTGAGCAGGTTTACCAAAATGTGTTTTGCAGGTCAAAATTATTTGGTCAATAACCTATATTTTGAGCATGCGGCTATCTAAAAATCAACAGTATGAATTTATTCAACTTTGAATATAAGTTTATGCATATTCTAAAAAAACAGAGTGTGGACTGCAGTATTTTTTCATACAAAAAGGTAAATCATGTGGAAAAAAAAAAAAATCACACTCGCATAAAGCCTGAGATAATATGTGAGAGTCAGAAAGCACAGAACCAGGTAGAATGAGGAAAACATATTTGTGAACTCAGACTACTCGTGCTTAATAATCAAGATTCTGCAAAAAAACGTATTGATATACATTTAGACGCCATCATACTTTTCTGATAAGTTTCAGGCAGAGCTTAACAATGCTCAATAAATCTTGTGTCAGACAGAAAGATACAAATTTACTGCACTGGGTTCGCCTTTCAGTTAGCAATGTTTTTGTGATGCCCTCAGATTTTACTTCTTACTCCATGTAATTTCATCGATTTTTTGTGTAGAAATAGCTTTTAGGGGCTTCCTAGAGGAGATGAAAAGGGAGTGAGTTTTGCTTTTATTTCTTTTTTTGAGATGTTTTGGAGCAACTATGATCAGGCACTGAAAAAGACCTCTACGAAGCTGAACTTCCCCTTCTTATGAGACTGATACAAATCAATTGTTTAAAAGAAAAACAAATCAAGAAGATTCTAGCTCCAAAATAATTAGTTAACAGCAAAGCCTATAGTATGTACACTAACTCACTTGTACACTCACTTGTTGAAGTGACTTGTACACAGCAGTAAACATTATTTGTCATTGTTTCCCACATATTTCAAAAGGGTTTAGTGCAAATGATCATGTCCAGTTCTTCTCATGCGGCAGATAATTACCAGGCTCTTAAATCCCAGGGCTGGACTGGGATTATAAATGCCAGATGGCCAGTGCAGGCCTGTATAGTTTTGATCAGAATGGATTATGTAGTTTCCCAGTGAAACAGTTCTGTTCCCAAGACTACACATGCAAATCGCCATAGTATAAGCCATCAAATGCACGACAGACCTGAAGAAGTCAAACGTGCATGTAAGTGCTTTCTCTTACGAGTGAGGTTTAAATGTAATGCAGAGCCTTGCAACGCTGGAACTGGTGCCTTTACTACCAGAAAATAATAAGGGACAGTGAGGAAGTGGGAAATGACTGTCATTCAGATTTTGCTAACTGGGGGGGGTGAAGAAAATTGTGTGGGATTTCCACCTCTTAATTTTAATACCTGGCTACATGCAGTAACAAAATAATTTCAGGTGGGTTCAGACCTGCTGTTTTATTATATGGCTACACGCCTGTTTAGAACCTAGACGCATGACAATAATATCCAGTCCGGGAGGCTTCATTTTGTGCCCTTCGCCACATCTGGTCCTGAATAAGTTAAGTTGTGTTTGAAAGTTGGTTGTGCACCTCTAGCTTCCTGCCACGTGCAATACTACAGTGGTGAAGCTATTGACAATTTGCTGTCCTCACAAAGCCTCTCTCTTGACGCAAAGCTAGACAGCTAGCAAACAACTAATCGATCTTCACTAAAAACGCAAGGTGTGACCTTTCTGGAAATCCGAAAAAATAATGTAGTGTAACAGTTACTGTTACAAAAACATAGATGTAGGTATTAATATACTTCATGGCATACAACCCCCACCCGACCCCCCAGCCCAGAGCCTTTGGTATTTCTTGTGATTAAATTTTGGCTTTCTGAAGTTGAGTTCTGTGATCCCAGAAAATGTTACATATTTAGTTAGTGATAGGGTTAGGTAATGTAGTACTCACTGTAACAGGTTTTAATGCATTAAGTGTACACTTATAGTGTATAGTTTGTACTAAACAGCAAATTGCCAGATGGTTTTCTCAATTATACTGAGAAACTGCATGCAATTAAACAACAGATAATCATGGCATATAAATACATTTTTACATGCTCATTTTCATACCAAAACACCTGCAATTTCTATGAAACAATGAGAAATCATGTTCTCCTGAAGTGATTTTGGTGTGACAGTTACACATGTTATTTTGCAAATCATTAGGCACATTGTCATACCAAAAAACACTGTCATATCAGCCTTGGAGGCAAAATCATCATGAAAAATTGGGTGTAACACTTATGTGGTTTTTCTGCTCCGGAAGTTTAAAAAAAACACTTTGTATTAAACACTGCAGTAAAGATCACCGAAAAAGCACAGTGAGTGAAAATTTGTTTCTCTGATAGTTAGTAGCAAAAGATGGTGATTTGCACAGACCTGGTAAATGCTAAGCTGTTTCATACTGTTACATTGTATGAAACTGTGCACTATATGCGGCAAAAATCTGCTGTAGTTGCAACAGATCAGATGAGAGATGGACACGGATATCCTTATCACAATACAGGATTGTTTTATTTTCAGTTTGCAAATTCCAAATAGGAATTTCATATCTGTTTATACTACATATGCATACTAAATGTGTTCTGAGTAGTGCAAGAGTTTCAGCTTTTGACTATAGGACTATAGCATCACATATAAATCACAAAGATAGCTTAATTAAATTCTTCGTATATATTTCCATGGTAAAATACTCAATATCTCTCTTGCCATTTTGTTCTAGACTGAGTTTAAAACTAAGTATGGCCTTGGACAACGTCACTCAGCTTGACAACGCCACGCTGGACTTGTTTAAGAACACGACAGTGGGTAATGCTGTCTCTATATTATATATCATTGTCACGTTGATCAGCTTTCCTGGAAATGGCCTCTCTTTGTGGTTACTGGCATTCCGGACCTCACCCAAGACCCCGTCCATCATCTTCATGATCAACCTCACCATCACTGATCTGGCAGTAGGCTGCGCCTTGCCATTCCAGATCATTTACCAGAGCAATGGATACAACTGGAATTTTGGATCTGGACTGTGCAGCGGGATGACAGTTCTGTTCTATGCCAATATGTACTGTTCTATTCTGACCATGACTGCCATTAGCATCGACCGCTACCTTGGGATCGTTCGACCCATGCAGTTCAGGGAAATGAAGCGTAGGAGGGAGTATGCAATATCTGGATGTATGCTTATGTGGGCAATTGTTTTACTTGCTCTGTACCCATTGGAGAGCACTGACCTGACTCATAAGGTGAATGACCTCAATATAACAACCTGTTTCGATGTCCTAAAGAAAACCATGCTTCCTACAATGACAGACTGGGCTGTATTTCTGTTTACCTTGTTTGTCATTCTCTTTCTGATCCCATTCATAATAACAGTGTTCTGCTATGTCAGCATCATCAAGTCACTTGTCGGCAAGCGCTGTCCTAGTAACCAAAAGAGAAGATCTGTGCACCTTGCTGTGCTAGTGTTGTTAGTGTTTATCGTTTGTTTTGTGCCAAACAACATCATTCTCCTGGCTCATATAATTCGGAGGCTGTTCTACAATGGCTCCTTTTATATGCAATACAAGCTCTCTCTTTCACTAAGCTGCATCAACAGCTGCTTGGATCCCTTCATTTATTACCTTGCTTCTAAAGAATTCCGGCGAAAGTTGAGGGGGCTTCTGGGAATGAAATTAGACAGCAGTGGGGATACTCAGAGCTGCATGTCGGACCAACACAGAGAAAGTATTTTCTCTGCTCGATCCATGTCTCACGCTAATGGTGATGATTATGATCTTAATCTTCCTATGTCGACAATTTAAAAATGGAAAATAAATAAATAAAAATAAATAAATAAAAATATATGTCATTGTGGTAATACTAAATGTGTTTTGAAAAAAGAAAACATTTTTGTCAGTTGTGTCCTGTGCAATGGTGAAAAATATTCTAGGTGGGGCTCGTTTTGCCGTATTAAGTCAAGCAACCATCCAAATACAATTGAACACAAACTACAGGGTGCCAGCGCTTTGATAAATAATCAGCAATTATTTAATTAGCATTAAAAATCAACCAATTAATAAATAATGAAAATTTTGGATATTCTATTAGAATAGTTGGTAACTGAGTTGTTAAGATTAACTGAGTTACTAAGTTTAACCAAGTCTTACCAGCAAGTTGAATAAAATTTAAACTTTATTTTGGTGCTTTTGTTCATTCTAAAATAAAAAAATTCAAAATGAAGCCTTATCATCAGACTCCTGGCTGTCACCGACAGCACATCAGCATTACTTTAAAAAAATCTGAGATTCTGCATGTGTAAAACCCGACACATTTTTTGTGGTAAACGTATTTTCATTAACAGTATGATTTTAAGTTACTTACTGGAAGCTATAACTGAATGTGAAATGCAACATCTGTGAAAATGTGAAATCCGATGACTAAATGTTTGTATATTGTTTTATATACAGCTCAGGAAGTTAGACAGTATTATTTTTAAAGCTTTTTTTTATAATACTGTTTCAACATTTCTTTTGGTTTTTATAATGAAATCTATGTATATGCCTGCATTTTTTAAGAGTTATATAAATAAAAGCACAAAATAAAATAATGTTTTCAGTTCTAAACATGTTTCATAAAACAGTTGTTATTGTTGAAAGAATGCAATAAAATTGTGTCTCCCAGATGCCTTTGCAATACTTATTTATACACTTTTAACAGCTCAGTTTTTTGTCCTGTACATTTAGCAGTAATTATTTTGCATTTATATTTTTAAAAAACTTTAAAAATTTTAAAGTCATTATAACACATAGTACATCAGGATGGGTATCAGCACCAACATTCAGAGGAAGTACTTTTTCAATCGCTTTTCTTGAAATAAAGCTGCCACTCTCAAATCATTCCCCTGCTTATATTTCTCAAGATTGGTTGATAATTGTGCTAAATAAATAAAAAAGTGAGAAATTCCAGTTGTACAAAATCATCTTAGATGGAAACTCAAACCCCTCTTCAAATGAATAATAGTTATCATATACAGAAACAAATTGATTTGGTTTTCATTTTAATTGATGAATTCTGCATCTCATTACCACCTACACCTCCTTTCAAAAACTAGTATCTATGCCTTTTACTTTTCATGCAAACTCATACAACAGGTATGTAGAATTTAGATGTTTTATTTTTGTGGAATTCTGAACACAATAATTTCTAACATATACTATTTAATGCATGCTTGGGGGGTTCAGTGTTTACAAAACAGGAAAGCTACACAAGATATGCTCGAGTTTGTGCCTGTGCAAGTTGCTGTATTTGAGTAAGTGAAATAAATGTCAAAAATCAGCGTCATTTGTGGATTTCAGTAAATACTTCTTAATATGCAATATTATTTTAACACTGCTGAGTTACGATTTAGGCTGCTGTGTCCCAGCGGATATCATTTCCGCTTGGCCAATATATAAACATTATTATACACGCTGAAAGTAGGGCCCATATGTTGCTTTAAGGTTATTGGATGCTGTTCCGTTATATGTGCTGTTATAATGCAAATTATATTTAGATTCTTTCCCACATTTAAAATGTTTTCTGATGATCACACAATTTACTGTAACAGTAAGCATTGTTAAAGTTCCTGTAATATGAATTGTACTGATGTGTCATATGGTTTACAGGTAGATAAAACAAAAAAATCCTGTATTTTATAAATCTAAAATACAGGAATTTGTGTGACAATAACGAAATGACTGTATTTCTGTGAAGTGCACAGATACTCTATCAATAAATCTGTGCGCAAAATCAATGCTTGAAATCAATGCAGACATGATCTGGCTTGAAAAACCTTGTGGTTTAGATGCGTTTGACTCAGTTAGCAATGTAATTCTATGTGGCACTCGCTGCCTTGCAAAACCGCAAAAGTCATTTCAAAAACTGCAAACAAGCATATTAAGTGGAGCACCAATGAAGGTCGCAGTGTCACAGCTAGGTTCTGTTTGAATGCTTGTGGTATTGTATCCATCCTGTTCACATTAACTGGAGTGGAGGCAGAGTTGAGTTACTAGCATTGTCTACACAAGTTGTGTTTCTTTCTTCTTCATGATGGGTGATGGCAAAGGTACTGGTCAATAGTCATTTAAATAATTTCTTAGGAACTAGTAGGGATGGGCAGTATTTATGATACATGTATTTAAATTTGAAAGGGCTGCTGAAAATTGCTTAATATTTTGTATCAACATACTTAAGTGCTTTCTATTTTTGTGGTCTATAAATACTGTAAAATACTTTCCGAGAGATGTCTATGCGATGATGCATGCATCTTTAAAAGGCAACTCAAACCCTGCAGCCACAGAATGGTGCCTACTTACACAAGATAGTGCCTTATATCAAGCAGAGAAGTCTTTCAATTCACAAGCTTACTCTATCACCTGCACTCAGAGAAGTTTCCCTGTATTTTGATAGAGCTTTTGAACAGTTTTGGAATACCTGATTTAAATACTCTCTATTTAGCTTTATTGGTGTTTCAGCCAATGCTTTTACTAGACTGTAAATATGTACGAAACCCATTTTCTGCAGCAATTGATAGGTTCAGTGGTTAGAGTTGGTTTTGTACTGCTTGACAAGTTCATTTGCTAATTTCTGAGCATATTTAAAATAAAAACACAGTGATCATTTTATAATTGTTGATCAGGTGAGAAAATCTTTGATTTCAGCTTTCAAATTTCCAGTGGTTCATAACTAAATTACTGATTACAAAATAATTGGATCGTACCCTAACTGAAATAGCTGTTTAGTAGGACTATGTATTTGCATATCATTGCATCAATAACTGACACATAATTTATTATATTTATGGTAAACAACTGAATGGTTAATTAATAACATAGAAACTCAATTCTGCAGATAATGGTGCTATGAGTTGTCTACTTATGAATGCTTCCTTTGTCTATGAGTCTGCTGATGCAAAGTAGGATCTTTGTGACCAAACACCAAGTAACTAAATTATGAAACAATTATGAGATATTGCCAAGCTGTCAGTTAAACATTAAACTGTTGGTTACTTTAAAACTAACCTTCATCTGGTTGATCACAGGGATATTTGAGCATCTAGGATGCAAAAGGCATCCAAGAATATTTGTTGACTGTCTGGACATGTCAGATTTATCGCATGCCTCATTGGGCAAAGAAATGTACAGTTTCCACTTAACAACCGAGTCGGAGTACTGGTGAAGAGAAGGGTATACAGTAAGTGATTTCATGCTCCCTTGGAAAAGTATTATATTAAAAAGTATATATAAAAAGTATATATCTAAGTATTATATAAAAGTATTATAGTTTTGTATGTTTAAAGTACAGAAATTCAGTAATTTATTTTGATGCATGCCGTAGTTCTTGTATATCATAGTTTATTTTGATACACTTACAATTATTATTATTATACGTTTTATTCATGTTGCGCTTTTCAAGATCTCAGACCTCAGATCATCATCAGATGAAGTAAACAGTTTCCATTAACTGCGGTCAAGCCATCGGCGCTTTGCCAATAAGGCCAATTCAAAATCCTCTTATTCGCGTGCGCTTTCAAAAGCGGATGAGGGGACGTGACGTAAATTCGTTATCAGGGGGTGCCTGCGGTGCACGTATAGCCCAGGTTTTTGCCTAGTGGAAACCTTGCGCGTCGACTGCGCATGTACAGTACAAGATAATTAACTACACTAGTCAACATTTGAAGTGGATCAAAACTGTTAATCAAAGTTGTTCTGAAACAAGAAGGGGTATTTTTCAAAATTCCTGTTTAACATGTAAGTCTGCTATTAATCAATGCTGTCATCAATGCAATTTCATGACTCATCACTTTTAATGGTGCCCAGACATGATTATTTGAAGTGCCTTGTTACACACTCATGACGACAACGGTGCATCAAAAAACTATTGGTTGTTCAGTACTTTTGTGATTCACCTGAAGTCACAATGGACTAGAAATGCCTCTTAAACATTTTTTTCCTGCAGTGCAGTGCCTTAATAGAATTAAGAGAAATCTGCCGCAAAATGTTGTACAGCATGACCGTATTGGCGGATCATCAGTCATGGTATGGGGAGGCGTCTCCATGGGTGCAAGGACAGAGCTTGTCACCATTGAAGATGGCAGCCTGACAGGCCAAAGGTATAGGGCACTGTCTGGGCACCATTAAAAGTGATGAGTCATGAAATTGCATTGATGACAGCATTGATTAATAGAATCAGCCTGTCAGGCTGCCATTTTCAATGATGACAAGCTCTGTCCTTGCACCCCCAGGACGACGCCTCCCCATACCATGACTGATGATCCGCCAATACGGTCATGCTGTACAACATTTTGCGGCAGATTTCTCTCCCCAGGACGACGCCAGACCCTCCTACGCCTGTCTAGGAAGTTCACGCAGAACCGGGACTCATCTGTAAAAAGCACTGTACCCCACTGATTCAATGTCCACCTGCGGTGTTCTCTGGCCCACTGCAGACGTGCCAGTTTGAGCTCCGGAAAGAGGCACCCTCACAGCTGGAAAGAGGCACCCTCACAGCTGGAAAGAGGCACGCTCACAGCTGGTCTTCTGGCTCTCAAGCCAACTGCATGACGTCGTCTTCTCACAGCCTGAGTGGACACTCGCACCCCTGTTGCATCCTGAAGGTCATTTCGCAGGCTGACTGCAGGCATGAAATGATTTCTGCGGGCATGGAGGGTCAAGTATCGGCCTTGATTTGCTGTTGTGACCCGTTGTCTGCCTCCACCATGTTTCCTACACTACCAAACCTTCTAAACCTGTTCCAGGCTCTGGAAATGACACTTTGAGATGTCCCCACTGCGTCTGCAACTTTACGCTGAGTCATGCCTCCTTGCAGCATCCCAATGGCCCTGTTAAGGTCATAATCCTGCAATCTCACTAAATGTGGCATTTTCAGTGTTTTTTGACCTCAAGTGAAACATTCAGAGCCTTAAATGATGAGCAGTTCCCAGTTACGAACACCTGTGACAGGTCAATTGGTACCTAATGACAAACAATCATGTCTGGAGACCATTAAAAGCCATTAAGGATGACATTTCATTAATGATAACATTGACTAATAACAGACTTATATTTTATGCATAAACTGTGAAAGAAACACATTTTGGTTTTAGGACAACTTTGATTAAAGTTTTTGATCCACCTCAAATGTTGACTAGTGTAGTTATATCCAGGAGGTGACATGTATGTAAATTTCATCCTTTAAATTTTGTCAGCACAAAGTAATAAATATCGATAGCTCTGGAAACCTCTTGTCATCTATATTTGTTCAAGACTAATGATAAATTACTACGGAGCACCTAACAGGTGAGGGTGAGAAAATATTTTTTGAATATATAGTTTTGTATTCCCTCGCAATATTTTCGCAAATATTTCCCACCTTGACCTTTCCCACTGTCTTATTATTCATTTCTACCGAAAATCATTTCATTATTTTTTTTATTACAAGAATCGAATAGAAATTTCAATGAGATATGTCATCAGGCTGAGGTAAACATATTTACTGCCAAAACTGTATGTTTTAAAAACCCGAAACCACGTGAAACTCTGAATTTCTAGACTAACTAGGCTATTTCTAGACAAAACTTTTACCGTACCATTTTAGATATAAAAACCACTGCGCTATATATCAAACCTGGACTTACAGTACCAGACCACACGTTTACGCCACACTATACCGTAAATAGTACTCCTTACCTACGCATATAATGCATGTATGCATGACCCGTACTTTTACTTTGAAACACAACTGGTAACTGAACCGGAAGCACTAATTGAAAATGTTCACGTCACCCGGTCGAGTTCGGTATTTCCCTGCATGTTTACCTGTGTAAGTGGTTAGAAGTTTGGTACTTGAAAGTGAGAATTGAGTAGTTAAACATTCTTCTTTCCGGCGTAACGTCATTTACATCTAATTTTTATATGATAGCAACGGTAGCACAGTTTTGTTAAAATAAAAACTGATACAGTCCCCTAGCTAAGCATTAACCAGATTTTCAAGGATTTATCTTTAGTGCTGACAGCAAAGTTTGCATCTTCAAAATGGTTTTGAATCCAGTCGTATCCAAACTGAGTGGCAAACTTGTAGTCCTGGGAAGTGCTTCTCCAAGGAGACTGGAAATTCTGACCAACGTGGTAAGAATTCCTCTTCTTTCTCTCTTGTTGCCAAATACCCAAAATCGTGATGTTGAATTTTATCCTTTTACGTACATCAGTAACACTTTACTTGACTGGTCACGCATATTTAGTAATAATAGCTCTCAGTTGCTACTGAAGCACAAATCATGAACAAATATAGTCGCTACTTTAGATGAAAGATGCGTCACGATTCATTAATGATGCACAAGCATGAGATCAGTATTTAACGTGTTATTCATGATTTGTTCCTTGAGTAGTACTCAGAAGTTTACAGAATTAACAGATAAAGTAACAAATATAGTAATTGTTTGAGGTAAAACATTCGTCACGATTCATTAATGATGAACTAACTTAAGATTAGTATGTAACTAAGACTTAGTTTGTGGTTAATTAATCCACAAGTAATAGCATAATACTGTATTATTTGTGCCCCGTCATGAAAAATGTTATCCCTTCATCATTTGTTGCTACAGGGAATGCGGTTTGAAGTTGTCCCATCAGGGTTCAAGGAGAATTTAGATAAAGCACTGTTCAAAAAACCGTATGAGTACGCCGTGGAGACCGCGAAGCAGAAGGCTCTGGAGGTTGCCAAGCGGATGTCATTTGTTAGTGAAGTCTTTGCAATGCCTTCTGGCACAAATCCATATCTGTTGTTCATCACCATTTGTTTACAAATATTTTTTTATGTGTATACTCAGTGGCCACTTTTGGTATACCTTGATTCACTTTTTCTTCCAAAACCACAACAGGGGTGGGTAGTTTCTGCATTCAGAGAAGCCATTCTACACATGGTATGGAGCTGAAACATGTCTGCCTATTGTCCCCGATCTCTCATGAACAAGATGTTTGTGGCCAGTGCCATTGACTGGATGCTCTTTTGTTCATTACACAATTCTCTGTAAACTCTAGATACCACACGGTGTGAAAATCAAGGGAGCATGGCTGTTTTTGTGTACCATATATACAATCGCACAAAATTGCTTGCATTTGACGTCAATAATGTGTAGTCAGACAGTAAGCGATTCTCTTGACCCAATCTGCTTGCTGTATGTATTCAGTTGCAATCATGTGTTTTGCTGTTTGTAGGAGAAAACTGTTTGCATTAGCTAGCATATACATCTAATGAATTGGCCACTGAGTATATGTGTGTGTGTATGTTTTTTGTTTATATATTGATGTACATCCTTTTGTAATCATTTGTTTCTCTGATCCCTTGCAATGATAACGCATGCAGAAAAAGTTTTTCAATGCTTTAAAAAGCTTTGTACATTAAAATATACCTGACAGTTTCTCATGACACAGCTCTGCAGCTGAAACAGTAGATTGAAGAATCTCAATTCACAGTTATAACTTGTGCTTTTATGTTTTCTGATGTTTACTGTGTAATTTAGAAGCACTTGAAGACTCCTGATGTCGTAATTGGAGCAGACACCATAGTGGTAAGCAAACACCGCACATGTTGGGGATATTGCAACTAGAAATTCTACACACTAATCTAATTTGTAGCTTCCCCCAGACAGTTGATGGTCTGATTCTTGAAAAGCCTGTTGACAAGCAGGATGCATACAGGATACTTTCTAGGTTTGTATTTTATACTATACTGTGTTTTTTTTTTTTGCTAACAGTAATACATTTCATGAAGTCAAATGTAGCATTTGTTTTTTGTAAATGAGTTAGGTGTTGGTAGCCAAGAGATTTCAACACTGGAGGGAAAATTATAAGTATTTTGTCATTGATAGGGTTGTTAATTTAAGACGCATCGAGAAACTCATTTAAGCCCAGTATGCAACTTCTCCCTTAAGCTGCAATCATGACCTGTTACTGGAATGGTATTATTTACTGCTAGGTGTCTTAAATGGTGAAATAAGATGTGAAAACATGGCTGTACATTTAAAAAGGTCTTGTATTACAATTTACAGATGAATTCCCTGTATTTCAGGTTGAATGGTAAAGAACACAGTGTGTATACAGGTGTGGCAATTATTCTGTGCCATGAAAAAGAAAGTAAGTCAGTGTGAAATTTAAAAAATGTTTCCCGTGAAGTTCAGGTGCCATGAATTGAAGAATTGCAATTCATACTCTTGGTCCCTAAACGTACATGAACTGACTGATGCTCTTAAAAATGTCTTAGAATTACCCAGTTGCAGATATTTTAAGTGGAACACCCTGGTAAGGGTCTCACCTGCTGGGTGACCCTTCATTAATATTTTGCCCTTTCGATCCCAATCTTGATGGTAGCAGAGTGGTCTGAGCAAGTCACCCCCCCAAGTTGCTTCAGAGACTGGCTGACCCTGCAATCTCAAAAAAATTCTGCATCGCTTTGGATAAAAGCATCTGCTAAATGAATGTAAACGTGTTTCACTTGCTCAAATCCAAGCCTCTATTCTTCATCCTTCCTTTTGGCTGTGAAAATAAATATTGTCAGAACTCCCCAGTTCTGACAATATTTCTTGACAATATTGCTTGCATGAATATTTTAGACTGCATGGAATGTTGTCTGCCTGGACTCCATGTTTGTTAATATACGTAAATTTCGACATCTTGCAGAGCAGGAAATTGAGTACAAAGTGGTGGATTTTTATGAAGAGACTAAGGTAAAGTTTGCAGACTTGTCTGAAGAGATGCTGTGGGAATATATACATAGTGGGGAGCCAATGTAAGTCCAAATTTCATTTGTTATGTCACATTTGTAGAGTCATATTACTTTTTTTTGAGTTATTTAGGCTTCAGTATAACAGACGTCTGTGGGTTTTTTTGTGTGTATGGAATATTCCTTTTCAAAGTCAAAAGCAAAACTGATGGTCTTTTTCTTTATGTAATTTTAAATTTTAAAAATGTCTTTTAAATTTTACATTCCTACTCTTAGTGGTTGTACTCAGTGTTACATTACATTACATTACAATAAAATTACATTTCGGTTGTCCCAAAAACTTATAAAGTAGGAATGAGTTGCATAATATCTGCGTTGGGCTGTGAGTTCAAAAGTATGCGGCATTAACCGCTAATGCTTTGTGCTTCCAACAGGGACAAAGCTGGAGGTTATGGGATCCAGGGCCTGGGGGGGATGTTGGTGGAATATGTACAGGGGGACTTCTTCAATGTGGTGGGCTTTCCTCTCAATCACTTCTGCAAGGAGTTGGATAAAATCTTTAACAGCCCCGGCAGCGACACTTCAGACAGAAGATGCACTTCAGCGGTGGAAGGGATGGCGGGCGAGATTCCCACAGCTCACAGCAGTGCCGTAGGCGAACAAAATGTCGCCCAATGTGGGTCACATGACAGATTTGAGTTTCCACACAGGATTGCTGATCTGCTGGACGGATTCAAAGCTTCGAAGGTATTTAGTTCTCAGACTTGGGCTATTCATAGGAAGGTACAGGAATTCCATGCTTTTGCGCTTTACTCAAGTTGCCTTTAACAAAAACAAAATTACCAAAAACATGGCTCACATCTAAGCAAAATGGAATTATAATTCTTTATGTCAGTGTTATGTACTGATCCCATTTTCATTCATCGTTAATCATAAGTTTTCAATCATTTATTATATTAGTTCATGATTTGTACTTGAGTAGTAACTGAGTTACTAAGTCACTTGTGCCCCCTGAAGTAAAGTGTTACCAAATCGTCTGTGTGACGTGAATATCCATATTGGTGTGTGTTGACACATTTTGTTACACATAAAGTAAATTATGTTTGTTATTGTTTCAGGCTCTGTTCACAGCTTGTAAGCTAAAAGTGTTTGACTTGCTGGCCTCTGCAGAGTACCTAACTGCCGCGCAGGTAGCAGGGAACGTTTCTGCATCTTTGATGGGCACTGAGCGCTTGCTGGATGCTGTTGTTTCCCTCGGTCTCCTGGAGAAGCTGAAGCTAGGAGATACCATAGGTAAGATCCCTGTACCGCGTCTCCCCTGGGGAGGACACCACCAGGAATAACGTGAAACCTGCACACGGTTAAAACACACGTGGCATTTTCTGTGTTTACCATTGAGTGACAAGTATTTCTGACTCATGTTTTTGTTGGTGATCATGTTATTCATGCGTGTTCCACAATTGGGCTGATATGCTTTGTATAAGTTGACTAAAAAACATGGGCTAGCACCTTTGGGACTGGGGTTCGAGTCTCTGCCATGGCTCCATGTGTGTGGAGTTTGCATGCTCTTCCCATGTCATTGTGGGGTTTCCTCCAGGTACTCCGGGTCCCCCCCCCCCGTGCGTGCGTGTGTGTGTGAGTGACTGGTGTGGGCCTTTGGCTTCAGACCCCCCATGACCCCCATGAATAGGATAAGCATTTACAGATAATGGATGAATGGGTGGAGAAGCTGTACAGATATAGCCTATAATGGGCTTCACATTACAAATGGGTAATGAACAGGCAGGGGTAGAGGGAATGCAGCTTAAAATGTATAACGTCCTTTGTGTTACACGCGAAGCTTACAGAAACACGGAGCAGACAAGCCGCTACCTCGTGTCCACCAGTGAGCTCGCTCTGAACGAATACATTCTCTACTGCGATGAGAGGGTCTGGCCCCTCTTCACCCACTTGGAGCAAAGTGTTCTGGAGGGGGTCAGACAGCATGACCATGCTTTTGGGAAGAGGTGTGAGGAACCGTCAGAGGTGATCAGTCGTTTCATTGGATTTTTACAATTTTTTTTACGTTTATTGTGGCATCACTTCTTTTTTTTTTTTGCAACAGGTCTCGTATGTGTTTATAAATCCATGTAAGTGCGTCTTTGTTTATCCCAGCATGCCTGCTGCAGCCACAGGGAAACACAGCTGCAGTTTATGAAAGCCATGCATAGCATCGCCAGGGTGGCTGGGAGCGAGGTGGCAACTGCGTTCGATCTTTCCAGCTTTAGAACCGCTTGTGATTTAGGAGGTGCATCACTATAATCTTCATCTGTTTTACTGTAGTCGTGTCTAGTCTACAAATAAGTTATTGCTTGAATTTGAGTGACTTGTGGAATTTGCCCCCCACCCCAGGCTGCACTGGAGCCATGGCCTTTGCATTCTCTAAAGTCCACCCGGCCTTGTCAGTGATTGTCTTCGATTTGCCTGCTGTTGTGGAGCTGTGTGCTCACTTCCGACCTCATGGCCAGGACCTCAGCAAAGTCACATTTGTTGCTGGTGAGTTTGAGGTCCCCAGTCTGTACAAATGTAAATTTCAGACTGTGTGCCTTTCACATAAATAAAAGGACACTGATTCTGTCTTGCGAAATAGGAGATTTCTTCAGCGACGACCTCCCAAAGGCAGATCTTTATATTTTAGCAAGAATTCTTCATCACTTACCCGCTGAGAAACTACATGCTTTATTGAGTAAACTGTCGGAGATCTGCAGACCAGGTAAATGCTCATAGGTAAAGCCTCAGGAACTGTGCAAAATGGAACATTTCAGAAGACACTAGCTTGTGTTTCTCAACCCAGTACTCAGGGACCCCCAGACGGTCCACATTTTTTGCTCCCTCCCAGCTCCCGGTTAGGGAGCAAAAATGTGGAGCCCCTGGGGGTCTCTGAGTACTGGGTTGAGAAACGCAGGCTAACTGTCAAACTTAAGGTGGCTGCCCATATCAGCACGTTGTGGGTCGAAGGCATCTTTTGGACTGCTCCAAAAGTAAAATGCGGGCACAGACATGACTCACTTTTTTTTTTTTTTTTTTTACATTGCTTTTTCTTAGACACAAGTAATGTCTGATTAACAGTCCTGCCACAAATTCCAGATTTGTTAAAGCTCAATTTGTACTTTTCACACGTCATTTTTACGACTGTTCCTGTTCACATGTTGAATAATTGGCCAATAGCTCTGGCCTTTTTTAGAACAATGCTAGATGCTTTATGATGCCATGAAGTCACACATCTCAAACAATTATCAGACCTTTATACAGATGCCACATTAGTAAATTTGCATTCAAATAACATTGCCTTGATATAGGAATACAAGATAATAGAAATGTTAAGAAATAAAATGGTTTCATTACAATTCAAGTTGATTTGCAGTGTTATTTTATGATAGTTGAAGTTGAATTCCACAACCCTGTTTCCAAAAAGGTTGGGACACTGTGCAAAACGTAGATAAAAACAGAATGCAATGATTTGCAAATCATATAAACCTCTATTTCACTGAAAATAGAACAAAAAACAACATACCAAATGCTGAAACCGAGAACTTTTATTGTTTTATGACATATCTGCTCAATTTGAATTTGATGCCAGCAACAGGTGTCAAAAGTTGGAATGACCAACAAAAACTGTTTTATGCGAAAGCAAAACAACTGGTTGAATATCTCACAACTACTTAGGTTAATTAGCAACACCTGTTAGATGATGAGGTCTTTGCTCTAGTTTCAATTAAATATGGATTTATATGAATTGCAAATCATTGCATTCTGTTTTTAAGTTTAATCGGAATTTCTGCAGTGTTTTATGGTGGTCAGTAAAAGGTGTGAATCAAAACAAACTTGCCCCTGTTTAAAACACCCAGGCTGTGGAGTGCTGCTTTCGGAGATCTTTCTGGATGAAGGTACGAGAGGACAAAGCAGCGGGATCTTGCAAGCCCTGACGATGACTCAGGGAGTACAGAGGAGTGCTGCTGAGTACAGCCTTCTGCTGCAGAAGTATGGATTTACTCAAGTCAACATCAAACACACTGGGCACTTCCTTGATGCCATCCTTGGTGTGAAACAGTGACCTAGACCCTAGGACCAAAATTCTGTTTTTATGAATTGGTCTGATTTAATTTTTTTTAATAACTTAATTTTTTTCCTTGGAGATGAGTGTCAGCACTGTAAGAAATTCATAATTACTGCTGATTGCAAATGTGTTTATACCATGTTGTTTCAAGATTTTCCAATGTGATCTGATGTGGGTGTCTGTGTGTGGGTGGGTCTATATGTTACATTTTTCGGTTCCCCCAAGGGGAAATTCAATTTAATAAAAATTTGTGACTGGAATAAAAGGAAACTCAGAATAATCAGAATAGAGTTTATTGCCAAATACATACGAGGAATTTGTAAATATATACATATTTAAGAGAGAGCATGTTTCTACGAGGATGGAGAAATAGTATTTGAGCGAGTGTCCCTGGCCTTGTTGATGAGGCGGGCCGCGGTGGAGAAGAAACTGTCTCTAAGGAGTAATGTTTGGTTCCCAATGGACCACAACCTTCTGCCGGGGGGGGGTTAAGGTTAGGGCTGGGTGGGGGTTAGGGTTATTAGACTTGGGATTAGGGGCTTTTTCCCATAGAAATTAATGGACGGTCCCCACAAAGATATGAGAAAAGGTTTGTTTGTGTTGCAATTAGGGACTGTAATTGTATTTTCTTAGGACAGCCTTAAATGTTAAAAGTGAAACTTTCATCTGAACCTCATTTCTTTTGCCAGACTGACTGAATGTTATAGATGGTCAGAAGATGTAATACACACAGGAATTACTTCATTCTCTAAACCGGTGTTTCCCAAAAGAGTCCTCGGGGAACCCCGGACAGTCCACGTTTTTGCTTCCTCTCAGTTCCCAGCGCACCTGTGCCCGGTATTTGGTGTTCCTGATTGGCTGGGAGCTGGGAGGGAGCTAAAGTGTGTCCGGGGGTTGCTCGAGGACTGGGTTGGGAAACATTGGGAAATCATTGCTCTAAACTGAGCTGCTACAGAGAGGGTATTGAGATATCAAAGCCTCTTACTATTCAATGGATTTGATTATATTCCATCTGTTTTAACTTAAAAAAATTTTGAATCCTGTTAAAGGTCCATGGGAGGCGGCGTGGAACTTTGTCCCAACGATGCAAGACTTCGCAGTGAACTGTCATGTCTGCACATAGTATTCATGTTGAATTAGATCCATAGAGTAATTCAGGCACATATCCTTATACCTCCAACAGCAGATAGCTTGAATCCCGCCTTGGCGCTAAGCAAAAAGATTGCCTTGTCCTCCCCGTGTTGCATGGAGTTCCTCTGGGTGCTTCGATCTCCTCTCACAGCATAAATATGCATTTGCTTTAAATCTGTTAATTTCCTGTAGTGCAACGATTCTCAACCCGTGGGTTGTGACCCAAATTTGGCATGTTTTGAAAGTCATGAAAGCATTTTACAACCAGCAAGCTTCCATGCTGATCCACGATCAAATTTCCCAGGCCCAGTCCTAGAATTAACCTATATAAATGGGTCGTGACTCTACAACTGCTTAATACGAAACTTGCGAACACTCACCCAATCCAAGTAGCCAAACCACAGATGCTTAATTTAAGATTCACTGGCACATCCAATCAGATTTGTGCAATGAACATTGGCATAAATTGCAGAGCACACTGCGCACTTGATCATAGCGTTAGTTTAAATCTATAACTAATATAGGGTCACAACTGAGCTGGCATGGCAAAAAACAAATTTGGGTCGCGGTGCAGAAACATTGAGAAGCACTGCTGTAGTGCATGCATCTCTGCATATACATTTGTACAGATTTGTGCCCTATGCTACGATAGGTGGAGGGATGTTCATTTTTAAGTAATTCAGTTTAATTTCATTGCAATTGCCATTTAAGAACATTATGGAAAGCAAGATGTGCATTAAAATGAGACCTCCCTACTGTTACGATGGGTTCATAGCAGCCGATGGGTGGTGCTAAATTATCACTGTTATAACCGTTTCTGGGTGAAGCTTAGGTTTTGGTCCATGTATGAAGGTTCTACTGAAGTTAAAAAGACACCTTTCAATATAGAAATTTTGAATCTGCAGTGTGCAAAGTCAAACGCTACAGCTAACATAAGACTAACATTACACAACATAAACAAACACAAAATAACTGAATAGAAACAGACAGAATGTAATTATGGAAATGCAATGGCCGGATTTAAATGAGTAACCTTAAAAGGGAAATTCTGTTCTGCACAGCAAGCCCAGTTTGTGGAAACACGACCCTAAAGTCAAATAGCAGGTTAACAGAACAGCTTAGGTTGTTAGAATGAAAGGAAGTTGGTTTACTTGGTTGTAGAGTGGGGGGGGGGGGGGGGTCTTGGAAGTTGGTTGCAGAGGCTGATGAGCTGACAAGATGATGGCACTCAGGAAGGCGTGGCGTTTGGAGCCCCTTGGATTCTCTCTCCTTGCGAAGCTTGGCATATGAGCATTGGCCATTCATTGGGTGTTTTTATTGAAAAATTGCCCAGGAGAAGAGGGGATCCCAGCTGGAGGGCAGGAGGAAATGGCAGCCTTATTGCCCTACTTGGAAGGAGCTGAGGAAACCGATCTGGTCCGGACACCGATCTAGGATGCCTCCTGGACGCTTCCCTTGGGAGGAGGCCATGGGGCAGACCCAGGACTCGCTGGAGAGATTATATCTCTCGGCTGGCCTGAAAGCACCTTGGTATTCCCCCGGAGGAGCTGGAGGAGGTGACTGGGGAGAGGGAGGTCTGGGCATCCCTGCCCAACCCGAGCTCCAGATAAGCGGCATCATGTTTCTGTATAAGTGACAGATAATGGATGGATGGCTGTAAAATGCTTATACATGGTAGAATAAACTTTATCTAGTTTTGAGTGCTGTCTCCCTGGGGCAAAAAGGCACGTTAAATCTCCTAGAAAATATCTGCCTGTTTGCTGCCGGCCAGAATACTTCACTCCAGAGGAATGCAAGATGAAAACTGGTTTTTGAGGTTAAAAAAAAAAAGTTCTGTGTTAGGTTTAACCAAAGAGATTACCCTCTCTCTTCCACTCTCAGTAGAGTGCAATGTGATTATTTACAACTTTATGTTTAAATGATTAATCGGGACACATACTGTTTCTGCTGCCTGATAAATTAGAATTTTTTTTGTATGATGAAGTACAAAGACAGACATGCAATGGGTACAGAAATAAGTGGAAAGCTTTGCTGTTTATTGAGACACTAGTAGGTAGATGGTCAGAAATGGCTCAGCCCCAATCCTCATGTTTAGCTTCAAGGCCAGAACACTGACCTTGAGCAGTGTATCACGTGGACTGGGTCCCAAGATACCCATTTTAGTGTGAGACCTGATAAGGTCTATGCTTGGCTTCTATTTTAATACACAGGGTCCTTCACTACGGTAACCACCCCTCCTCCTCCCAGTCAACAGCTTTCACCGTCATCATCTGATGATGTTAATTTACTTGTGCATCACGTAGTGCCCTGCAGTGACTGTGACTCTCACTGATCTACAGCCTCTTCTTCTCTTATTCTTGTGTGTAGTTTAAGTAGGTGGAAGGTTATGGAGATGGAAATGGATATTTCATTTTATTTGTGGTTCTGCAATGTGTCACATTCCTACAGGAAGCAGCAGAAAGGTCAGCATTCCCTCTGTCCTATATCAGTCTATCTTTGGTCTATTTAATGTTTGTAAGTCACCAAAGGTAATCAGTGCACTGGCTTAAGTTTTCCACTTGTTCCGTTTGTCTGCACTCTCTACCGCATCTCAGCAAATCGTATGAAAATCCCTGAACTCCCGCTCTGAGGGAACATCGGCATAGAATGAAAATATTGTGTATTATATAAAAATATAATGGAAAATTTTTTTGAATCCTCTGCCGTACTTGCTTTCCCTATCAAATTCAAGCTCTATCACATCTTAACTTTACAAATCATATTTGTTTGCCTGACTGTTGGGGTTTTTCTATCCAAATACAAATATTATTACTATATAATAATAGTGATCATAAGCTTGGGGTGACATAATGGTGCAGTGGTTAGTGCTGTTGCTTCGCACGTCTGTGACCTGGGTTCACCTCTCTATCAGGATTCAGTGTGTGAGATTTGTGTGTTCTTCTCATGTTGTCCTGGGGTTTCTCTCTCGTTCTCTCGTTTCCCCTCACAGCCCAAAAACATGTCGGGTCTGACTGGAGCTGCCAAACTGTGTGTATGTGTGTGTGTGTGTGTGTGTGTGTGTGTGTGTGTGCGCGTGCCCTGTGATGGGTTGGTGCCCCATCCTGGTTTGTTTTCTGCCTGCAGGATAGGTCTCAGATCCTCCCACAACCCTGAATGGGATGCACAGTTTCAGACAATGGGTGAATATTAAACCTTCTTAACTGAAGATGGAAGAGGGAAGAAAATGTGAAAAATCTGATGCGTAAAGAGCATACCATATAACGTAAAGAGCATACCATATAACGTAAAGAGCATACCATATAACGTAAAGAGCATACCATATAGTTAAAAACTTGCAAGGAAGTACAATTTTGTCATGGCAGGGTAAAGGTAAATAAAAGCACACAGGCAACAGTAGGCATATGAGCATCGGCCTCCACCGGGTGGTTTTATTGAAAAAATAGCTCAGGAGAAGATGGGCCACTAGCCAATGGGCAGGAGGAAATGGTGGCCTTGTTGCCCTTATTAAGAGTGGGAAGGACAGCAACAGGCACCTCTAAAAGAAAACAAGAAGTGAAGTAAAAACTATTTTAAAAACCCACAAAGATCACTGTAGAGCCAGTGACCCTGGTAGTTAGTTCCAGATCTCTGTTAGTTCCAGTGATGCTGCTTGAGTGCCAGCAGATGGCATGAACATTCACCTCCAGTGCGTTGCTGAGGGTGTGGCTCACAAAAGATGGGTCCTGAAATTTGATTGGTCAAGCTGTGTGCAAGTGAATATGTATTGAATAACATTACAAAATGTGTAATAATACTATGCTTTTGAAGACCTCCTTTAAATAGCCAATAAGATCCATCTATCTTACGGTAGCTTCTCCGATACAGGATCATGGAGTTACTTGAGCGCAGAGAAAGATTGGACCCTGATAAGTTCACCACAGGACCCAGCACACATGCACACATGCAATCGACAATTCAGAGACACCAGTTCATTTAATTGCATGGAGATGTGAAACTGCAGTGCCACTCTTAAAAAAAATCTGCTTCATTGATGCATGTATCGACAATAGCTCAAGATGTATGCATTGATATTGTATATTTCCAGTTTATCTGAAGACCTCCACATCACACCTTCATCTCCTCACTTTACATCTGAAAAGAATTTGGGACATGAAATTTAAAACTTTAAATTTCACAACTTATGTAACATGGTGATGTGGGGGGGGGGGGCAGTTGTGAATATACTAATTTTATTTTCAAATCACAATCCAAAACCATAACCCAAAAAACACAGGTGACATCTTACACAGGATCTTAATATGGGTTGTGACATTGACACATATGGTAGCTGTTTTTTCCGGTTAACTAAACTGGAGATTTTTATGCTGATGCAACATCAGCATTGTTTTGGTGTCAGGGAAGGAGATATATTAAGATTGGGGATGTGCAAGGGCCTGTTTTGCTGTTCCCAATGGTTTATTTCACCAATACTCAGTAGGCTTTGGGGTGACGTAGCTCAGTGGCGGAGCACATGCTTTGCATGTATGTAGTCCGGAATTCAATCCCCCGTGCATCCTTGCCTTATGCAGGCTGATTGTTTTCCCAGTTTCTCCTGGGAACTTAAATCCAGTACCTTGGAGATGTCATACTGATCATCATTTCCTTCTGTTAATGAGTAAGGTTCATTAAAATCAAACGCTGTATTTATACATGACAGAACATAGGCTGTTTATTCAGATACAGTTAATTATATTCTTATTAAGCAGCATTATCATGCGTACTGTTTATAAACACATTTTTTTCTTAAGACTCGATTTAAACCCTAGATTTCTCTGGTGCTGTTATTAAATCAATCGTCTATGTTATTATCTTCTAGTATTTGGATAAATGCCACCCATCTGCAACACGTGTATTATAAGTATTCCACAGTATGCAGCGCCCAGCGAAAGAATGTGAATTATTCATAGAGGGCGGAGCCAGTACGTGGGGTGAAAGGTCACGGGGATGCGGCGTGCGTTGTTTGGCGCCAGTGTTTTCGCGGGGATTGGAGCGGTCTTGGAGGGCTAAGCAAACTGTTATTTCCAAATAAAACATTTCACATTACGTATTCCTGTAAATAGCTTACTTGGATATTACATGTATTTCGAGTTTTGTCGTGTTACGTCAAAGATACCGAGGTAAGAAATGTGTTTTAGATGTTTCTGGTTAGCTGCTTGGCTATGTTACCTTAGCTTCAGTGCGCTGCAATGGAGTTACGCAGTCAGATACTTTTGCCATGACGCTGAAAACTTGGCGTCGCTATTGTGGGCAACGTGGAATATAGTTTTAGCACAAAGCTGAGAGTGACCAAAGTACCAATAATCAAATGCTGATTACGTTAACATATACCGTTTACTTAAATTCTTTAATTAATATGTACTACTAGTTTAAAGCACAAGAGTCCAACATTATCGACCCTAAATATGCTATCATGTTCTAATTATTCATATAGAAATAATGTATTTGGTGTTTAAATGAAAACTTGAATAAACTGCAATGCTTGTGCCGTTTTTCCCCTACTAATGCATGTACTAATGTTTCTGCGTATTATGTTTGCTTGGTCTGTATCACGATTGAATACAATGTCTAATTCCACATTAAAGTAGTTCATTATTAGTTTTTAGGATCGTACCCTGTTTAGAATGTAAACAATTGGACGAATCCCAACTCTTATTGCAAGTCACATGTGAAAATAACTGTCGCAGTTTGAACATCAAAACGTGATTACTTTTTCATGGAAAACATTAAATATTCTTACAAGCAACTTAAATATTCTTGTTGTATTTGGTACATTATGTAAACGTCTTGTTGCAACGATTTGTTTGGATCATCCAGAATTGGTTGTGTTCAAACTGTCGTTCAAATGGATTGTCACCGTGTCTACAGCATAGTGTCTTTGTGAAACGTTTTTCCCTCACGACAGTCCCTTTAATCGTTGCGTATACCCCTTTATTTTGGTACTTCCTTTCTAACCATTTGGCTTCATATATCATTTTCTTTTATTGCTGTAATTCTTTTTGGTTAAATGCACGAGGGTAGCAGGTGCTGTTGTAGTCAAGAAGATGTACATGTGATCAGAATATCGGTGTATCATGTTTCCTGAATTTTGTCCACTTAATCCATTATTGCATTCAAGTGTGAAACAATAAGAAGTAATCCGGAGTCATTTTGGATCTGGTGATCCTATGACTGGGTGTTCCTGTGCTGCTTTTCAGGTTGTCAGGACGATGACTTCGACCACCTCCAGCCTCCTCCCCCTCCTCGAGTCCCTGGAGGACTCAAGTGTGGGTCAGACAGAGCAAACCGATGCATATCTGACCATCACAAGGTACGTTCATACCCAACCATGTTAGAGTTTAGTGAGATTTGCATTGATGGTGTCTGGCCAGTCCAGCGCTTTAAGATCAGAGGGTCTGCGTTTCACTGTTTTCTTTCTCTTCAGCCGCTTGAGTGGAGAGGATGGACATAATTTTCTGCCTGCAGTAGTAAAGCACTTTCCACGTTTGGGAAAAGTTTTTCAGGTATGGGAGTAACTTAGCTGTTGCGTTTTGGAAAAAGTCTTAAAACTGCTTAATGAACGGTATTCGGCATTGAGATGCGCTGCCGCATCTTTTCAAGCCTTTGGTTTTCATAGATCTCCCGTAATGTCAAATCCACATGGTTTTATTTGTTGCGCCGCTCGTGCAAAATGCAGTTTTGTCAAATAATATATTTATTCAACTTGTATTTGTCAGACTCACATCTCATGTCAAAACACCGAACTGAGCCAGGCTGCATTGCAAGCTTTGGGGTTCTGCGTCTTCCATAGTAACGTTGTCTCTGGGATCCCAGGTAGCTATTCTGCCAGCGAAGGGCTTTGTGTTAATTTCTTTCTGTATAATTACTTTTTATTTGTAGCAGTCGAGTGTATTTATGCTCAACTTTTAGCTGTGTATGTATATTTTGTTTTGGTCTTCAAATTCTAAATCTTATGTTTTTTTTAATCCAGAAAACATATCAGAAGAACTTCTGGTCTCTCTTGCCTCCCTGGTTGTTAATGTCAAAGATAAAAACACGTGTACACGGGCTTTGTGGGTGATTTCTAAACAAAACTTTCCTGTAGAAGTGGTTGCCAAGAAGGTGAGTGAGCTGCAGAAAATTCTTTATTTTTCTATAAAAAATTCTAAGACATTGTGTATCACAAAAAATTGATGTCTGATTGTAGTGGCTAAAGCTTCTAGCTAATGTGGAGATGGTTAGAGACTTTATTGCATGAAGCTAAATTGTAAGATTTCAGAGTTTACCAATGAAAACTGAATGTAACCTCTAAACCAAGGAACCATAAAATTAACAGAATGTAAAGAATACTGAAGAAGTTCACAAGCTGTTTGTCTGAATTATACATTTTAGACAGTATTTTTCAATCTACTCAATTGGACCAACTTATGGCAGGGTAATTCTTCTGGTCGGCACGAGTTGGGATTTATTAATGAAATGGTCCACACATGTATATACGTGTATGTACCTTTCTTATAATTAGTTTTCTTTTCTTGCAGTTGAATTCTGGAATGTTTTTGACATGAAAGTGGCCTTTCGAATTGACCATACGATGCACATCTGTTAATCCTTTAGGTGCCAGACATTCTGAAAACACTGGAAGTGGTGCAAGCAAGGGAGGACATCCAGTCTGTTATAATCGGCCACGAGGCGCTTAATGTCGTCATCAGGCAAGCAAGACGCGTGGCTGTAGATGTGGTTTCACTTCAGTTCATATTCCATGTATTTATATCTGCATTTCAAAGGGTCAGTAGATCCATTGTTTAATAATATTGGATGTTGTATAGCAGGGATCTTCATATCTGGACCTCGATTCCAAATCCAGGCCTTGTTTTCAGTTCTCCCAGGTAGTTAGTTTAATAATTGCTGATTCTGATTGGTCAGAGGCTTCACACCTGGCTGACAGATAAAGGGAGGCTGGAAAACAAGCAGTGCTCAGACCTCTGTATAGAATGCTAATCGAATAGTAAATTGGTCTGTTGCCAGTACAGTCTAGTCAGTCATTTACTTTTCTGTCATTTTTTTTCCAACGCTGGTTAGACTGCTGGAGCAGACCCCTGTGCAGATGGGTGAGGCAGCAGTTCAGTGGGCCAAACTCGTGATTCCGCTGGTGGTGCACTCTGCCTCGAAGGTCCGTCTGCGGGCGGCGGCCGCCTTGGAGATGGGCATGCCTCTGCTCCTCAAGAAGCAACAAGAAGTCGCGGCCATCATTGAGCCCCTTATGTCCTCGGTAAGTGACATCTTATCAGCCATTGCTTCTGACGCACTGATTATGCTTAGCTGCTCATTTCTCTCTTGCGTTTTGGTTCCACCATTTTCTAGAAGCTGATTCCTGAGCTCCAGAAACTGTTTTCCTCCAAGAATGAGAGCAATGTACTGAAACTCTGGCCTTTGTTTGTAAGACTCCTGGGAAAAGTAAGAGCGCAACATGCTTGCGAATTGCTCGATAACTAAATAGTGCTTATTCTCTGCTCCATGTCATAATATGGGATGCTGTGTAGAACACTAATGAAATCGTTGATTAGTCCGTCACCAGTACAGTTTAGTCAGTCATTCATGTTTTCTTTCAATTTTTATTTTTAATACTCCTCTAGTTAGAATTGGGAGGCAGATTAGACATTTTCACACAAGTCTAGCTAATCAAATGCCATTTATAATCTGTAGGTTGAAGACCAAGAGGAATAACATTTAGGTCTTTATTCATAAGATTCTCATACAGCATATTGCATATTTTTTTTGCCCAAAATATGGCTGAATTCTGAATCATGCACAGCTGTGCCAAGGGTTTACTTTGATTGTGTTTGTACATTGTATTTATGCATTGTATTTGATTGTATTTATGCATTGTAGTTATGCATTGTATTTGATTGTATTTATACATTGTATTTGATTGTAATTATGCATTGTATTTGCTATATCCAGCTGCTTCATCGAGGTGGCCCTTTCATCAACTCCTTGCTGCATCTGGAGGAGCTGGGTTTCCGAAGTTCCTCGCCAGTCATCAAGAAGATCGCCTTCATCGCCTGGAAGAGTCTCATTGACAACTTTGCCCTCAATCCAGGTGAGATGAATGGTGATGTTCTAACTCCTTGGTGCATCTTTGTTCACATATTAGGTAGGGGGGGGAACCTGTATTGGACATAGCTGGTGGTACTGCATGCTGGTTTTCTTGGGGGGGGTGGGTGAGGAAGGTCAGAGGTCAGG
>JABFEB020000001.1:41671324-41684099 GCA_019775895.2 Stomatorhinus ivindoensis | reverse complement strand
TGTGTGTGTGTGTGTGTATGTATATATATATATATATATATGTGTGTATATATATATGTGTGTATATATATATGTGTGTGTATGTGTATATATATAAATAAATAAAAAAACGTGATTAGCCATCTTTACTTCTTAGTCAGTGCCTTAGTGATGAAAGTCTAGCCCTCATGAATCTTTCTCACTGTTTCAGGCCCCGTGGATTCGGGCAGCTGGTGCGAGCCAGAAATATTAAAACCGTGGGAGATTTAAGTGCTCTTACACCCAGCGAGATCAAGTCTCTGCCTATTCGGTCCCCGAAGCTGTCTAATGTTAAGAAGGCTCTGAAAATCTACCATGAACAGCAGGTAATATGAGCTAACATTTTTGGACTAGCTATTGTGGAACAGGCATTTATGGAATAAAAGCTTTGTATGGGATTCTGACTCAGTATTTTATGACTTTAAATGTTGAAGCGGAAGGGTCGCGATGATCTTAAAGCCTTTGATGAAATGGAATCAATGACTTCTGAGCTAGAAGATACGGACACACCTCCGAGTCTTGAGGAGGAAAAGGTGTCTCTGAAAGTCATAGGTGAGTTCCCCATTGATACTGAATGCGTTCTTTTTCACAGGTTTCCATTTGTTTTATTGGTTATTTTTGCTTTTTTTTCTTCTGATATGCTGATGTATTAAGACGTGCAATTTTTTTTATGCCAGTGAGCTAGAAGATTTCAAATTGATTTGGTTGGAGATTTCTGCTTTATTGAAAAATGACCGTTTCACACTTGATGACCCACATAATGATTTCCTCCCCGCAGAGACAGAACTGTCTGTCGTTCCTCTGGCCGCAGAGCAGAAGCCAACGGATCTGCCTTTGGCCGTGAAGGAGTTGGCCTCACGCCTAACGCTGGAGGAGCTGGAGCACTGTTCACCAGAACAACTGGTGGTGATGCACGAGCAGTTGAGTGGGATGATGAGAAGCATTGTGGTTCAGCTTCAGAGCCGGCTGCCCTGCAGCACCAATAACCACTGATCTTGTTGGTCAAATGGTTTGTTTCCCTGTGGTGGCACTGAAGCTGCTCTTCCATGCAGCAGCTTCAGCACGGTCATAATTCAGTCTTGGCTGTTTTGTCCCTCCACGCCTTTGTGTTTTTTTTCCCGTTTTTTCTTTTTTTTAAGTATTTAAACTCTTTGATATTCTGCTTTTAATAGCTGCTTTTAAACCCCCCCCTCCCAAATACACTGATTTCGGTATTATTCCAGCAGGAGGATTGGAGGGGATGCATCAGGTGCTGATGTGCCCAGACTAGATGACTTTTTAACATGCTAGTGGATTTACTCACTTAGCACTTCAAAAAATATTGTATAAGATGAATAAAGGAGCAAATGGACTGGAGTGCAGTGTGCTCATTGTTTCGTAAGATTGTAATTGTGCCCGTGGAGGGAAATCATTTGGCTTCGTATAAAGCTTGAAATGCGTAAGAGGTGAGGGTCGCAAAAATAACAAGACGGGCATTGCATGAAGTCGTGTAGTTTATTATCTACTTAGACAGGTATGTTTTATTTTACCCTTCAGACCTGAGTAATCAGGGGAAACAAGTCACATGCAACAGTGGCCAGCCTTTACCAAAAGAGGGAAGAGGCTTTTGTTTTTAGTCTTTATAAGTACTTTGTTTGAGAAGTTTCCATGAATTAATCATTCAGATGTCATTTTGGATTTTATACTTTTTTTCCCCTCTACATTTTTGTTGAAAGGAAAAGTATTAAACCAGGTTGTATATTGCAGGGTAACACGCTTTGCACAGGATTTTAGGACCAAGTTCTCAGATTGTTTGATACTTCACATTATACGTTTAATATTATACGTTTTAAAATATAAAAAGTAGCTCTTTAATAGTATGCATGAATGGAAAAGACATTCTCATATGTGATTCATCTGATTGCTCATTTTGTCAGTGTAGCACTGGAAATATCCAGGGTGGGTAGGTACAGTACACCCTTAAAACTGCATTTAATAGACTGAAGTACAATGTAAAGCATCTACTCTGGTATGAATACTAACCTAGAAGCTGGTTTTGACCCATAGATGTACCACCCATCATATGGACATTTTGTGCTCACTGCTGAGTCCTTAGATTGCCTCCACGTAGTTCGCTGGCAGCATCCCAGTCTTCCCAGTGCGCTGTACAGTGCCGTACATCCAGCCTTCGTCGATGGACTGAACGTTCACGATGACATCCCCGTCTTTGAAGGACACCTCGTCATTGTCTGCAGCTGTATAGTCATACATGGCACGCACCGTTTTCTGGGGGAGGGAAGAATGTCACCATTACGACTGATGAAGCAGTTACGAATTTCCTGGTAAAACTGTGTAGTGTGGATTGGGTCATTTAGTGTTGTTAGTTTTAATTGAAAATGATAAATCCTTTATTTGTGGATATACACTGGAATTCTTCCTTGCCTAGCTTGGGGGCAGCCAACATGTGGCACCCCTGGAGCTTGGGGGGGGAGTTAACGGCTTTGCTGAAAGGCCAAGATAGATGTCACTGTTCTGTCACGGTGGGGGTTTGAACCGGCAATCTTCTGGTTATGAGTACAAGAGACTTGGCTCGCTGAACCATTTACCGTCCGAAATCCAAGCTCTGTGTGTTGTAAGCTTGGTATAAATAAGTGTCTTGCTAGTGTTTTGGATTAGTTTAGATTAACTGGTTGACTTGGTACTCACCCCAGTTGTAGATGGGTGGGAGGGGACAGAGGAAACTGTGGTTTGCTGTGTGGCTACAGAGGAAGATCTCTGTTGGAGCTCAACGGTCTTGGCCTGTTGATACCCTGTGGTCGATGTGGCAAGGCGAAAGAAGGCAAGCTGAATAAGGACTGCTTAGCAGTTGGGTTCAAAATGACTTTTGACTGAAAGTTAACATTCGCTCACCTGTAGAGGAGGTGGGGAAGCCATTGCTGTAGAGGGACAGGTGGTGCTCCACGTTCTCCGAGACCTCCGATTTCTCATCGCCGGCACTCATGGCACTGGTGGAGCGGGAGTGCTCCTTGCTTCGGCGTTGAACTTGGACTTTGTGGAATGGGTGGAAGAATTCATTCTCATGCCCTTGTCAGACACACAGTTACCTCAACCTATAGGATGCATTGGAAGCAATAGGAGGTCATCGGCAGGGTCTTACCAGACATCATGTGCAGGCTTCTGGACTGTATGTTGTCCTCTGCTGGGTCATAATCAAAGACTGAGCCTGGGTTTGTGCGCCACACACGCAAGTCTGGGGAGAGGAACAAGGATGTTGCGGATCCTGTTTGTGTAGCTAAACGGCAAACTTCTGTAGTAGTGACTTGTCTAGGTAATCTTGTTACTTAGTTTATTGGTTTATTTTCTTCCTTCCCTGTGAGAACTGGGCAGTCATATCGTGAACAGAGGTGAAATTCTGCCTAAACTAAGACAAGATTAATGTGGTTTGGGGTGTGGGGGAGGGGCGGACCTGTGATGGTCTCCTGGTCATGCTCGATAGTCCTCCTCCTCTCCATCTCCACCACACGCCTCTGGATGCCACGGTAGCTGATGTCACTGAGGTCCTGCATGTTCTTCTTCACGCGCTCGGTAACGGGGTCAGTCACCACAGACGTGAAGCTACCCTTCTGCTTTTCAAAGTCCTGGTGGTACCGTACCTGGAGAGAAGAAGCAATGCCATGAAGGACGAGTCCGCGGGCTGGTCAGTATATAGTGTGTATTCCTGTATTTACTATAAGCTGTTAATTATTAAAAAAGGAGGAAAAAAAAAAGCTATTTCAATTTTAAATGTTAAGCACATGATGGGGAAACATACCAGAGTACAAGTTAAAAATATGTGGAACCTCAACTGTTTTAACACTATGTTAAACGCAAAGAGTATAATGATCAGGGAACCTCAAACACCATTAGGCATTTAGTTCAAAGACCTGCTGCTTGGAGAGTTAGTAATGAGCATAACTGGCCGATTGGCCTGAGAGTTTGCTTGTTCTAGAGGAGATCCATGCAAATAGTGAAGTACTGAAGTACAGAAGCATGCAGTCAGCTGAACTGGTGTCTTAAAAATGGCTATAAAATGTGCCTGACTGCCCTGCACTGGACTAGCACCCCATCCAATGTGTTTCCTGCTTTGAACTGCAGTTGTCCGTCACAGTTTGTAGACCATGCAAAATGAATTTGTCAGCAGTAACTTACACCAGAAATGATCCTCTGGGTCTCCTTGACGCGCCTCATCTCAGGGGTGTCCAAGACGAAAGCGGCTCTACCTTGCACCTGCTTACGGAAGCTGTCGGAATACAGCACCTGGGGGGGGGGGGTACATAAGATGCCGTTGCATTTAAGAGAGGAGCATTCTGTCTGAGATGCATGTAGCGTCCTGTATCCACAGGGTGCGTACGGTGGAGACAGAAATGGGAGCACAGAAAAGAACCTAGGCTTTTAGAGAGAGATGGAACAGCTTAGTCATGGTAGAGGCTAGAATTAGCAAGAGATCCCAACCAGAGCAGAGAAGGAAAAAGTTTGGAAAGTGAAGGAGTTAGGCAGTGATGTACACCACACTTCACAGCGGCGATGTTAAAAACAGCAGGAATAAATGTAGTTAATGTAACAGATACAGTTAAAAAAAGTTAGAGGGTTACAGGTTGGGGGGTACTTTATGCACACATCTACAATGGAGTACCGAGCTAATGTTTTCCTGGCTGCGCTTCACCCTTTCCATCTCTGGAGTATATATGACTGGCGTTCCCTTTGCCGAACTGTCCTTATACAATACCTGAGAGACAAAAGCACAGCGTCCACAAAGCAGTCAGACACTAGACCACACCCGGATTTTATTACCCAGTTTACGGCTTCACCTCTCTGTTGGCGCCACGGGCTTTAACGGCAACAGAATGGAATCGGGAGCATCTAGGCACTGAAAGTACTAAAAGTGGTGTTTGGTAGACCTTAGCAGAAGGTCTCTTGGTATAGCAGGGCTGCCTCTACTTGGATTTATCTAACCAGCGTCAGATCCATGAGGAAGGAGGAGATGGACAAGAAACGCACACAGTTCCCACAAAGATTTTACTATAATGAAAACAGAAAAAACCAGGAACACTGATATTTCCTCAAAATATTTAAGTTAAGTAAATCTAGTGTTTATAAATTATTAAACTAATATAAATTTTATTTTATGTAAGCAAAACAAATATGCCATGTGATTTGATGAAACTTTTCAAAATTTTATTATACATTGAACTATACATTACAAACTACTTAAGTTACAATATAACACAGTACTTGAGGTATTCACTTTCACTCAGGTAAAGGGATGGTAGGAATCAGGAATTAACTGCAACAAACTGCTAATTTCTTAGTGCTTCTGCCATTGCAGCTCCTTCACAACCCTCTTTGTTCAGAAAGGTTTACCAAGATTGATCTGTAGAGCTTACTATACAACTTTAATCGATGTCTACTTTACACGTATAATGCGCCTAAAACACTGCTTTAAGGGGCATTAGCTTGTAAAACAGTTACGTTTTTTAATCAAAGAGAAAAAGAACTCAAATGGATAATTAAAGTATGATATAGGTTTATAACTTATATTTACGGCACATGAAATGTTGGGTCTAACAAAGTTGTGTTTATAATGTAACGCCTGAATAGAGTCACAAAGAATCATGGGAACAGGAATTGCTGTGGTCCTTTGGAAATTGTCTGTGTTTACAAAAATAAACAGGAAACCATTATTTACAGGATTGTATATATTTTCAAGCATCGCGGGTCCCAGATACTTACAGTGCTGAAGTTTCTCTGGTTCTCGCGTACCCTCTGCATCTCTGGCGTGTCCAGAACCGGTACATAATGGGACATGATTCTTTCTGCCTCTTCCTTGTACTTTTTCTGTCAAGTGTAAAAGGAATCAAATAATTTTCAATATAGAATTTAGAAATAAAAGCAACTTATTCTGCATACAGAGAAAAAAAACGTCATTACATCTGCGAACCAAGGACAGTGGAACTCGTACCGGTGGAGACTTTCCGCACTTACCTGGCTGACGATGTTCCTGATCTGCTGCGCATGAATTATGTCGGGGGTATCGATCACCGTGGTGTAGCTAGCCCGATCCTGCTCAGCTGTCTGCTTATACTTGCTCTGATAGACAAAAACAAATATTCAAATTATTACAATATCAAACAGATCTCTGGGCCACTTAACCAAAAAACACGTCTTTAAAATATACAGCCGTGGAAAAAATTGAGACCGCTGTACAATTTTTTGTTTCACTCATTTCTCAATATATGGGTGCAGCTTCTGAATAATTTACACATTTTTTGGCTTCTCAGGGACAAAGGGCTTCTTCCTTGCTTTATGGGACTTCAGTCCTGCTTCTTATAGCCTGATATAAACTGTCCTAGCAGTGCACTTCACACCTGCACTTAATGTTTCCCATTCCTTTTGAAGGCCACTTGATGTCCTCTAATTCATGAGAAAGTCAGATAAGTTGATGGTCATCTTTGCCATTAGAAAGTCACTTCCGCCCTCTACCTGACTGGTTTCTGGTCATTCCCAGTGTCTCCTGCTTCACTTTGTTTTTCTGTACTGCTGTCTTACAAATTTTGACCCATGAAGCAACCGGCTACTCAGCGTAGCCTTCTGCCAGCAAAACCACAATTAATCCAGGATCATAAAAATGAATATTTGTTTAAAAATATAGAGTGGTCTCTTAATTATTTCCATGGCTGTAGCACTAAGCATTGTGTTTTTAGTGGAGGGTATTGCAGCATATGCACTGACCTGACTCAAGATGTCAGTAGCGTTCTTTGCTCTCATGAAGTCTGGTGTATCTGTGGCTAAAGCCAACATTCCCTTGCCTTTAATCTCTTGCTCCAATGCTTTCTTGTACTCTCTCTGCGGTTATAAAATTCATATTAGGCATTTCCATCAATACTGTACTATGCACTCAATACAAGGAGCTATTTAGATTACTTCCTTAAAAACATGTAAAATTAAACAAGTTTAAGATGAATTCATTCCAGACAAAAAAGACGAGAAACATTTTACTGGTATTAAAACATTTGTCAAGGGCTGCAAAATCAAACCTCCAATCAAACAAATTAAAGATGCTATTATTAAATGCAAAACTAGTGGATCCATTCAAGATGTTAGAAGACGTATACTGCTGGCACAAAAAGCATGGCTGATGGGAGGCATGGTTTTAGAAAGAAGATGATGAGGGTGAAGGTCCACAAAGAGCTGGAAAAGAAAATCCGTTTGATTAAACCAAGAAGGATCCTAACATCTGGTTAAAGATCGTTACCGTACATAAAGAGATTAGTTTTCATTAGGTTTGCGAGACATGACACATGGAAATGCAACATTCTTAGTACAGTCAGTGTTTAGGAACACTGGAAGGGAGACAAAAAGAGGCAGTGATGCATCCTGCAGTGATCCTACCTCATTCAGAATGTGAGTAGCATTCTTTGCTCTCAATAGTTCGGGAGTTTCCTCCAGCAAAGTTATCCCTTTACCTTTCACCCCTTCCTCTAGATCTCTCCTGTACACTTTCTACAGGATGAAGAAGAATAGAGAGACTGCAGGGAGACGGCACACAGGCACTCGTGCAGTGCTGTTGACCGAGCACTGCTCACCCACTGGGATCAAAGTCAGCAAGCCTCCCCCAAAGCCATAGCTAGTTTCTTCTTCTTCAGTTTTGAGCTTGATGTTCTAGCAGTGCAACTGGATGCATGATTTGTAAGAAGGCAGTATTAGTAATTACTGAAATTACTTAACTGAAGAAGATAACATTCTGAATTGCACTTTATGGGGTATAAAACAAGGCTTTTTGAATTTGATCACTAGTCTGATAAAAATACACAGATATTTGTGCTTGAGTACAAGCAATCCATTATTTTGAATGCACTGTATTTAATCACATTTAATATGTATTCCACTGAATAAGTGTACAAACCTGGTTAATTTACCTTAGGATTACGAAACAAACATCTGATTTGTATTTTTTATCAGACTCCTTATTTCCAACAGTTTTTTTTCACACATTTCATTAGAAAAGACACAACAACAATGACCAATAAGTAGATGTTGCTGTTAAAATACTTCGTTAGCTGAAGTTGCAATAGGTTTGTTTGAAGTTAACTCCATAAACAAACAAGAGCATAGACTTGGTTTTTAGTAATAGACTAACCACTACAACCTATCTACACTGATCGAAGAGAAGAAAACAATATGAGGTCAGAGGTCAATTAAGAGGTAAGGAGAGAACCAGAAAAAAAGGTTAATTAAGAGGTGAGAAGAGAACCAGAATATGGTCAAAAGTCAATTAAGAGGTTACATGGAATCTATGAGAGAGTCATGCTTGGAAGAAAAAGTGAAGAGAGGATGTATTACAAGTCTATAAAAGCTAAAATCATCATGCAGGCACTGTACTTCATATAAGTGAAACCAAAACTCAGAAGCACTTGATGGATTAGCAGGGTGTTTTCTTAGTATGATTACCAAGATGGGAGTTGAAGATACAAGTGGGAGTAACTATTACCTCACTGGCTATTTTGGTGGCGTGTCTGACATATAACATGGTGGGGGTGACCTCCAAGCCTGAGAGGTTCCTGCCTTTAATGGACTCCTCAAAGTCCTTCTTATAATTTTTCTATTTATTGCAAAAATAAGAATGGAAAATGCATCTGAAATACAGTAAATTGCACCAAAAACCCGAGACCTTGCATTCTCCTTCTGGGTTAAAGTGGGTCCCTCATAAATGTACAGGCATCCCCAGGTAATGAACGAAATCCGTTCCCTAAGTCTGTCTTTAAGTTTAATTTGTAGGTAAGTTGGGAAAAAAAATTGCACAGTACATGATGAGGATGATAATATGTATGCAGTAATAATAACATATGGTACTATACTGTACCTTTAAGCTGATATTCCGATGAAACGTGCAGTGTTTTCACGATTGTCACAAAGTAATGTGTACATTTGTTATTATAAATCGTTGTATTTAACCCAAATTTTTTATGTAACAGGCTTTATGGCCATCTTTACATAAGTATGAGTTGTTCGTAAGTTGGATGTTCTTAATTCAGGGACTGCCTGCATACGTTTCCTGGATTTTTAGAGAAAAGTTCATGGAATAAAATTCCAGGTTAAAAAAATCTATATGCTATACGGCTGTAATTTCGTGTCTGGATGAGTGTATCTGCGAAACAAGTAACAAGGGTGAAGCATAAAAATGATGATAAATCGGTAGATACTTGAACAGTTCTTGTACTTTTATATGCATAGTACGTAGGTCCAAATATATGTATTTTCTTAATTACTTTGTGACTGAATGACTTAAACGTAAAAAATGCCAAGCAACACGTTGTTCCTTGACTTCATTAATCATGCAGTTTTCATCCTGGTATCAGTACGATTCTGCATAGCTACTTGCAAATATGACCGAAAGACAAGCATACTGTAACCGCACTACTACTGGACTGGATTCTTCTCAGCACCTACATGTTCGACACCATGTACAACAGTCCTCGATTGTTTTTTAAAAGCCATTTTTTTGGTTGTCTCTCAAGCGTAGTTATGGAAACCATCCCAAATAAAGTTTTTAAAAGAAGTACTAATATTTATGTTGGAATGAACTTAAAGAACTACACTGAGACGTAGTAAGACTTTCTCCTTTCAGCAATCAATTCATGGGTCAGAGCTTCAGAAGCAAAGATTCTTTCACTTTGATTGAAACTGCAGTCTCCATATAAATTGTCGTGATCCCCAGTCCTGTTTTACCTGGCTCTGCATGTGTTGGGACTCCTTAGCTGTAACGTATGTGGGCGTCTCGAAGTCCAGCATAGCCTTGCCTTTCTCCTTGTTATATTTTTCCTTGTATTTCACCTGTAATCACACATGAGATGAGTCACATATAAGCCATAAACTGCAAGCCAGTGAGGTGCACTGCATTATAATGAGTACAGATTTTTTTTTTTTGTAAGTAACTATCTGCACCGATCACTGCTTATGTACAAGATCATGGAGCCTATGCAGGGAAACACAGGACATAAGCAGAGGTGGAGAGTTTAGGTCCAGAAAGTAAAAATCCAGATCAAGACTTTGTTTCATAGAAAGTGGAGAGAGCTAAAGGCAGCACTCAAACCCCAACCCTGAGCGGGGACAGTACAGGGTTATCCAATGAACCTCCACGCTACCCTAAGCAACTGAATATTTTGCATGTCCACCGTGCCAAAAAGCCAATAACAAACTTATTTTTTATAGCACATGTATGTAGCAGGTAACAATTGTAACTGAAGAACCAGTGAATGAATACAGTTTTTTGTTCACACTAACGACATACAGAAAATTATTATAATTACAATACAGATATGTTTAATAATAAACACCATAAACTAATTCTGACACCTGCAAAATGTTATTATTGTTTATAAGTACATTAACATGGTTTAAAAAAAAACACTGCTACTTAAGGGTAAGGTGTATACTTCATAAAATATAAAATCGGTTTGGGAAACGGGTACTGGGAAACTGGCATGTGACAGTTCAAATAAAAACTGCACATGGATCTGTGGTCAGTCTGTGGTCAGTCTGCTGTTTAAGCCTTCCTTAAAACATCCCACTTACTTGGCTTTGAAGTTCTGTGGTCTCCTTATGATGGATCTGCTCAGGTGTGTCTGGAATCATGTGGTAGTGACCTTTACTCTCCGCAAATTTCCTCCTGTACTGATACTAAGGGGGAAATTCCCAAGCCACCTCAATAATGCTATTCAACATGGTCTGCACCAAGTGGTCTGCACCAAGTGGTCTACACCAAGTGTCCTCTGACCCAGTGATAATCATTCAAACGGTAAAAACAAAAAAAAATGTATTTATAAAAAAAGTCACATGACACTCAAAATTAGACTACACTGGCATATTATAAAATATTAAGAGGTCAGTATAAAAAGTCAGTGCAAAAAACATATTGTTGAAAATAGTGGCATACAGTGTTAGGTGACTTCAGCAAGACATGTTTTATTATAACATTTGAACATCTTAAATTTCCCCATTAATGTGTGAAGCTTAACAAATACGGTACAAAAACATACACATATATTAGGAAAAAAAATATCAAAGCACAAAAATGAAAAATTTTCAGGAGAGTTGGAGCAAAACTAAAGTGGTGTCAAAAAATGATGCTAGTATGGAAAGACTTTGAGGTTAGAAGGGTCAAGGTCAGAACCACATGATGTCCGTGAAGATTATGGGCAGGTAATGTGGAGTTTGGAGCCAAGTTTCTTTATATTAGTATCGTGGGGCAGTAAGACAGACAGTGATATTATACAACTTGAGAGGACAACAGCATTTGGTGAGCTGGTAGGTCAGGTTAGTGAGCCCCTTACGTCGCTGGAGAGCTTGCTGGTGCTTAGGCCGTGCTGCATAGACAGAGACTCTGCCATGTCCGTCACAGGTTTATGCATCTTCTTCAGGTCACCCTTGTATTTCACCTGAGTGAGAGACGTGTGATTAGAGAACGTAAGGAGTGAGTGCAAGCAGTGAGTATAAGTACAGTGAGAGCAAGTAGTGATGCAAGTGATGAGTGTAAGAAGAGTGTGTAAGTGGTGAGTATATGTGGTAAGAGTAAATAGTGAGTATAAGTGGTGAGTGTAAGTGGTGAGTGTATGTGGAGAGAGTAAGTAGTGAGTGTAAGTGGTGAGTGTATGTAATAAGCCTAAGTAGTGAGTGTGGGATACAACCACTTACCAGACATGACAAGAGGGGCCTATCCCCTTATCTCACGCCTCTCTAAAAACACCCACACATTGCCACACCACACATATCATTATAACAAAGCATCATGGCAACACTTACCTCACTTGCAAGAGTATTGGCATCCTTCATAGTCTGGTAAATCTTACTGCTCTTCAAATCATACTGTGGTTTCATCCCCTTCACCTCTTTGTCAAACTTCTCTTTGTACTTCAACTAATGGAAATTGACAACAGTACAACATGAAGGGAAGGAGTCACCTTTGCCAACACTATATAATAAGCCTGAAAAATTTCTTCATTTGTTAAATCCCTGTTATAACAATAAGTCTATTGTTATACAATGTAACCAAACAAAAGTTTCCTTTTAGGAGCAAACTGGCTTCAGTTGCCTTACATTAACGTTAACGGCATACTAGGTAAATCCTCATTCACTTTGAATTACTGCTCCTAAAAGGAAAACACCACAAACAATATACACAAAATAATAATACACAAAACACAACAACACGATGACCTCATATCATACACAGTATATGGAAATCCCATCTGCAGAGGAACTGACCTGGAAACATTATTGTGAGTTTCAAAAACACCAGAAGCAAGGGTGTTTCTGGTGACTGCATGAATCCGGCAGTCCAACGGGTTTAGTAAAAGCTGTTACACGGCACGTGGTATGAAAAAAAGCCAGCCAGCAGCCACAGAAATACACGAATCGCTCGACGGGCAGACGGGAAGACTCAGACAAGAAGCGCTCAGGGTCCCTATCCTTCAGACACATCCTTACATCACTAGTCAGGGCACTCATTTTCTTAATGTGACGCATCTGCGGGGTATTAAGGGAGGCAGTTCCATGGGCCGAAGGCCCCTCCACCTGAAGAAATGCAGCGACATGGCAGGATGAGAGCAAAGAGAAAGGGGGGGGGGGGTGGGGGGAGAGGACAGAGCAGCTAACCCAGGTAAAAGTTGATGATACAAAGACAGAGAGCTATACGTGGTAGAGTATTAATCAGAGGTGGAGATTTCAGGTCCAGAAAGTAAAA
>JABFEB020000001.1:41642931-41662753 GCA_019775895.2 Stomatorhinus ivindoensis | reverse complement strand
ATCCATCCATCCATCCATCCATCCATCCATCCATCCATCTATCTATCATCAGTCAACCTTGCTGTATACAATTCTAAAACTACATGTTATATAACTGAAATGGAAATCAAGTTTCCTGGTAGTGGCTAGAAGGCTGCAAGAACACATTAAGAGTCTTCCTTTGCAGGTCAGTGATGATCCGGTTGGTCATTCGTACCTTGTTGCTTAGCTGCTGGGCCCACTTGACTCTCTGTATATCTATGCTGTCCGCCGTAGTGGTACACTTGGTTTTCGCTACATTACCTTGGGCTTTGTATACCAGCTTAAGGGGAGAAATCATAGTCCTTTGTTACATTGAGGCCAAGATCAAGACCCAAAACAAAAACAAGCAACGACAAACCCAAGTGACGATACTGCAACCATTCTGGAAATATCTTACATCACTCATGTGGGTCTTCAGCTCAGACACACGTTTGTACTCTGGTGTGTCAAGGACGACAGTGAAATGGCCATGCATCTTCTTCGCTTCGATTGGGTAGCTGGCCTTCAGGAAAAAAAAAAAACAGGCGCAAGGTAAGTGCAAATCCATCCCCCAAAGACATTTTATCAGAAAGAATAGTTAGTTAAAACGAATTTGTCCACTCATTGACGATTGTGACTTTTTACTGTAGATTGAATATGCTTATTCTCCTTGGCCTACTGATAAGAGTTTGACGTGTAACTGAACCATGAAAAGATGCTTTACGTACGAAGGCATCTATCTGTCTCATTAGAGGCGCTTTGTGCAATGCTAAATGTACAGTATGGTAGGGCACGGATTATGTCCAAACGTTTAGATTAGCTGTCGATAATGTCGATAATAGCTTTGAGTTCTTAGAATATTGTGAATAGGGAGATGAGGCTGGAACTAACTGTGTGCCATTGGAACGTATAACAAGAAAACCACGTACATCTGCATTTGCTGAAACAATCCACGTAATTCCATTTGAAACAATAAACCATTATTGTGTAAAGATAAGTTTCTGTAAGTGGTGCTAAATGTCTCATTATGTTGTATTTAGATTAACTTTGTAAAGTGATTTCTGAGCACATGTGTTTTTTTCTTGCTGCTGTAATAAGGGATTTTCTCACTTTTTTCATCGTAGAACAATGATATTGAGGATAAAAGGTAACGTACACGGAATTTGGTGATGTTACGGATGTGAACCATCTCAGGTGTGTCATACAGGAAACAGCCAAGACCCTTCAGCCAGTGCAAGTCTTCTTTGTATTTCAGCTGTTAACACATAAATTGACATGTCACAAATACAAACACAAAAATACGTCTTCACAATGCAAACATGAAACGCAGAGGCATATTAACATGATCAGAGGCCATTGATTCAAGATGATCATCCTTAGCTTTGCCTGGGAATTACTTGGAAGAATTATCCACAATTTGTATTCAGCCCTAATTTCTTCCGTGAGACAGCGGAATCCCAAATCCAGCACTGTTCACATTTTTCAACAAATAATTCATACCTCGATCAAATTTCCAACACACATCATTCAACACTAGAACACTCAGCCCCGTAAAGTTTTACTTAATTGTCACACCAAGTTATCATGTGACTTGTATATAAAAAACTAACAGGTTTTTCCAATTTTTTTAAGTAATTCCATCCATTCATCCATTCATCATTTAAGTGCTAATCCTTAAGTGCAAGGATTTAAAGAAATTGCCCATTATGAAAAAATTAAAGCTGGCAATAAGCATAAAGCGTACCAATACTATTTTCTTACATCACAACTTTCACAGGAATTATTAATATAGGATATTCTTTAAGGAAATATTGGTGATCACTCCCTTCAGTAATGCACAGAGACCATCTGAGCAATTAAGGTCCTGAAAATAATTTCCCTGAAATAGTTTAACGTCATCCTTTGACTGTGGTTATACAGTATATCACTGTCCTTACAAACAAGGATTCAGCTGTGTTTCATTATGATACACTTTTAAAGATACATACATCACTGGTGATTTGATTGACATTGTAGTAGTGCATCAGTTCCGGAGTGATTGCCATGGAGATCAGGCTGCCGCGGGAGCTGTAGTACTTCTCTTTGTAGCTAATCTGCAAAATGCAACACAAAAAATGCTTGGTGATTCGTACAGCTTTAAGAAAAGCAATAGAAGTATGTGACATAATAGGGTGTTTGATGTATATAAAAGAATGTAGTAGAAACGTACGTCACTGATGGCTTCTTGAGTAGCCTTGACTTGTTTTATCTCTGGGGTGTCATAGATGGAATGAATCTTATCCTTCTCCTTTTCATACTTCTCACGGTACAAACGCTGTTTGGGGAAGAGGGAGATCAGCGACAGCATGACTGACCAATCACAAAATATATATATATATATATAAAATTATAAATTGAGATGGATCACCGTATTCTCTGCCACATTTTCCCATTCCCACTTCAAGACTTTCAATCAAAACACGATGACATCACGGAACAATGAAGGGTTCCATGAGATAAGCTAATTTTCTTGAGGCTTAGGCCATAGGGATGGCCAATCCTATCCAGAAAGGACTGGTGTGTGTGCGGAGGGCTGGTGTGTGTGTGTGGAGGGCTGGTGTGTGTGTGCTGAGGGCTGGTGTGTGTGCGGAGGGCTGGTGTGTGTGTGCGGAGGGCTGGTGTGTGTGTGCGGAGGGCTGGTGTGTGCGGAGGGCTGGTGTGTGCGGAGGTCTGGTGTGTGCGGAGGGCTAAGCTCCGCATATTGTGCCACATAACCTCTCTCACACAGTTACGGAGATTATTAATTAGAGGACTGATTGGCTCACACCTGGGTTTGATCAGCTGCCCTAAAGGCTATCCCAAAGACCTGCATACGCACCAACCCATTGTAGATATGACTAGCCACCCCTTCCATAAACTGTTGCATCTACAGTATTATTTGCTTTGCCGATAGCCATGATTCATGCAGACCAACCTGGTTGGTGACTTCATTTGCTTTCCTAATGGAGACAAAATTGACTCCTTTGGGGTCGAGTTTGTAGCTTTTTGCCTTCATGAGGTCATATGCCTCCCGGTACTTCACCTGCAGAAAATAACCATAGTGTAAAGAGGCGATTTTAAACATCAATTACCAACACGGATTTCATTATGAATCTGTTCTCTTACATTGCTGGTAATAAGCCTGTTGTTCTTTGCTTGAAGGTTGAGTGGAGTGTCATATGGAAGAGAGTATCCAGTGGGCATGGACTTCATGTTATCTTCTTTATAGTGTTTCTATAAGAAAGACATAGGTAGGAAGTTCATGCAATTAGTTTGTATCCATTGTCTTAGTTCTTTTGATATCAAATGACATTTACTTCTAAAAGACTGTAAGGGGAACTCCAAATTAGGAAACGTACCTCACTCTGAATAGCATTGGCCATCTTGGCTCTCTCTGTGTCCACTGTGACAGCGGGGGCTGTGTTTTTACCCTTAATATTTGTACTGTACTCATTCCGGTAGTGAAGCTGGAATTAGACAGATTTTAGTATGCAGCTTGCAAAATAACAGCTCTTTCAGTTAAAATCAGTGAAGGACTCTACCATGAAGATGAACATCAAAATGATGTTCAAAAGTAAGCAATACTAGTGTCTGGAAAAATATAGCAAGACAGCATATAGCAAGACAGCAAATAAACTATTTATGGAAATATGTTTATAGAGTTCTAGTATTTTATAAGTGAGATTGGAATAGTGACATAAATGGAAGAGTGACATAAATGGGACACTAAAGGATCCAATTAGGATGTAGTTCTGCTGCCACTTACATCACTCAAGTTGACAGAATTCTGCTTGCATGTTTCATAAGTGGGAGTATCTAAAACGACGGTAAAGTCCTTGAAATGTGCCACGCCCTTTTCTCTGTATTTTTTCTAGAAGAAAAGGAAACATCGATATATCAGTCAGCAATTCAGTCATTCAGTCTGGGTCTTAGCAATTCCACTCTATAATAAAAACGGCATGGTCTATAGCAACATTTAAATGGAATGGGGTTGAGAAGAGAAAAGACCTACAATGGAGAAAGGCACCCAAAACTCACATCACTCTGCAGAACGTTGGCCTGTTTACAGCGCATTATTTCAGGTGTGTCCCAAACGTAGCAGCCAGCTCCTTTCATCCAGTTCAGATCATCCTTGTAGACGATCTGCGAAGATACAAGAGGCAATTAGGGCACTTGTATGAGCAATCATGGGAAAACACGGATGATCAAAACAAGGAAAGTCAAGGTCATAGGTAGAGATGCACGGATTCAACATCATCCAGACCTATTTGACGGATCAGGTATCGGCAATCCATGTCCTCATTTAGTTTTTGGAAGTCTCTAAAAAGATAGCTCCTATTTCTTCTTAAATCTATTTGTACAATCAGTTGCATGACACCTCTTTCCCATTTTAGAAGCTTTTTGCCGCATTCAAGCTGAACGCTAAAGTTTTTTTTGCCACTCAGTGGGTGTGAGCGCAGTGACTTCCGCCTTCTGTGACATTATTCACATACCCTTGGCAATACGAGGATAATAAATACATCAGGTTAGTGAGTGACGATCTGGAAGTATTTTACGCTTTTAACAACAACTGGTAGTACAGCGATTTGCAATCTTTGCAAAAAAAGTATTGACAGGTGGGAGCAGCGTTTAGTAGAAAATCCCACAAACCGACGCAATCGTGCGAGACAACGCAAGTATGACAAAAGCAGTGGATGATTTGGGAGTCGCTAACTGGCTGTTTCGCACGCTCGCTATAGCATGTGATACACAAGAGGCTCGCTGTAGCCAAATGTAGGGCATTTTAAGCATTCACCACTTGCATATCCTAGCTTTGAAGATGTTCAATTTGAACTTCAAAAGTCTCATAAATGCTTAAAACAAGACGTACAAATGAGAAGGTACAGTATGTTATGCATTAGCAGCCTAATTTAAGATTCTTTGGCAAACATTTTTCATCTGTATTTACTAGCTTAAAAATATTGATACTATATAAAGTATTAATAGCTCTCGTATCGAAATCTGTATCAGTATCGGCAGTTGCATATCAGAATCTGATCGTAACTAAAAATTGTGGATCGGCCCATCCCTACTCTTGGGATATTTTGCATCTGTAAACAACAGGTAAAAAATAATTCGAAAAGGAAAGATGTCCAAAGTTGTTGTAAAGCACTGGCTCAGACGAAACAAGCAGTAGAACTTTAGTGTTGATAAAGGCAAGTCTGGAACTCACATCACTGAGTTGCTCGTTGACCTTGCGAGCATGAATATTGGCCTGCAGATCAGGCAAGCAGGTCCACTGGTGCAGGTATTTGCGGTAATCGATCTCAGTGACCGCATTCTGTGTCTGCCGAGCGGCGACCACATCCAGCATGTCTGGTGGCAAATGCACCTTAGCTTTGGTCTTCTCATAATCCTTCTTGTACAAACGCTGGGGAGACGACGCAGGAAGAACTGCATTAAATTTTGAACATAAGTTTCTGACTGTGAAAGTTAGTGGTTTCTAAACACAGTCTACTCACGTCGAGGATGAACTTCCCAGTGTGGATACACCTTGCAGCCTGGGGATCATCCTCCAGAGATTTTGGCAAAGTATAGACAGCCTTAACTTTCTCGTAATCCTCACGGTACTTTATCTAAATAGACATTGGAAGAGTTACATAATAACAAATTGAATCAAACAGCTGTTGGTAAACCGCTATTTCTTCACATTCCTAACTCTGACATTGACTTACAGAACTTAGAATGACCTTCTGCTGCTTAGCATGGACCAACGCGTGGGAGTCTGCAGGCAATGTGTAACTCTTTGCTTTGATCTTTTCCCAAGCTTCTTTGTATAGTCTCTGAAGAGCAAAACAGATTAAGTTCAAGTTTCGATAAGTGCTATAACTACAGTTGGATTCTATAATGTGCAAACTGAGGAAACAAACTTACATTACTGTAGACTTCTTTCAGACCATAACATCTCTGGTAATCAAAGGTATCTAAGATGGTAGTATATAAATGCTTCTCCTTTTGGTATGCCTCTTTGTAATTCAGCTGAAAAGCAGTTTAAAAATGTATTTCACTCAACATTGCAGATATTTTTTAACAGAGCGTGAGCAAAAGTCATCAACAATAGTCAATAATATAATTCAACATAGGATAGCATTACAAAAGATTAAATTCCTGGCTAATTGGCATCTTTGCCAATTGGATGCTAAATACAATACAGTGGGTTTAAACTGCAAGTTTAAAATGTGAGATTAAAATATTATTAATTGTACACCTTTGGGCATCTAGAGGAAACTCATATGGCACGGCGAGAACAAACTGCATACAGGTAGGGTTCTGACCCTCTACCCTGGTGGTAAATACTCATGTAATATACATTGTGTAGAAAACTTCAATGCACTTTGGTATGGACACTGGTACTGAAACTGTTTTAGAAGTATATGGAATGATTCTTAGACATCAAATTCCTTCAGCTGGTGTTCCTGGTGAACATGCCTTGACAATCATACTCTTAACAATACTGAAAGAGCTTATTCTTCCCAATGGTGAATGCAGCATTTTTCTAAATGACCCGAAGCACCATGAAATTTCAAACTGATTAATTAAAGTACTTTGGTAATTACATTGTACTGTGTATACTGCATTGTAATGTATGTATATATATATATATAGATACATGCATCACACACAGGCACACTTTGCAAAACAATGACATGCTTAAATAAGACAAATGGAAAAATATGAGCACTTACATCACTCGCCCAGGTATGGCCAAGGACAGCAGTTACATAGACTGGAGTATCTGTCACAATTGAGTAATTACTAAATTCCTTCTTTCCTTGTGCCTTGTACTTCATCTGCGAGTGAATAAATGTGAAGGAAAATAGCACAAATAAATATTACATTTACCTTGGGGGTAAGTGCTGTTTAATTGTTTAATGGTTTCTCAGTGGATTTGGGAACTTCTGAATAGGATACAGTGATGAGAATGACAGGACATACTCGTGTGAATACTCACATCACTCTGTAGCTCATAAGACTTCCTGGCACGGACAATCTCAGGCGTATCCCACACAATACAGCCGACTCCTTTCATCCAATTAAGATCTTCCCTATATATCACCTGAAGGGAAACCATGGTAGCACCTCAGCAATTCTGCCTAGGCTTTAGACTGAATAGTCAAATCAACTGGGTCAGCCTAGATGTGTCCAGTAAGGGCAGTCATTCCAAGGTCATACATGCCTTACTCTAATTGAATATTTGCTCTGGAGGAAACAATGTATACATTATGTTTGACCAGACAAAGGGAAACAATTAAAGACAAATTAATCAGTAGGAGATATTAAAGAAGACAAAATAAGCATAAATAAACGTACATCGCTCAAGATTTCATTGGCTTTGCGAGCCTGGATGGCGTCATTCTGCTCTGGGTGGCAGGTCCACTGGTGCAGATAGGTGCGGTACTGCACATTGCTCAGGATCTCCTGACACTTCTTGGCCACAACATGACTGATCATGTCGAAAGGGATGTGGAGCTTGGTCTTGGTAGTTTGGTATGCCTTTTGATACTCTCTCTGCAATCGTATGAAATGCTTTTTGGTTTTTTGTCAACACTTAACATTCAGCTGAAATGGGTTTTAATTGGAATTTTAAGGATCTAAGTATTTCTGTGTCAAAAAGTAATACAAAAAATTTTATGGAGAGAACAAGTCATAATAATAATAATAATAATAATCTTTATTTCTTTTAATACATGGAATGCAACTTGAAGTGTTTCATATATGAGATAAAATATAATCAAAGATCGAGAAGCAACATAATAATGTCAAAGATGTGTCACGTGAGTGAAAGGCAGAACGCAACAGGTCGTGTCGTGTCTCACCAGTCCCTTCATTTTCTCCACCGCGGCATTGCGGACGACCTCTGGGAAATCCACGAGATGCGAGGCCATGTAGTGGCCCTTGGCCTTCTCATGAGCATCCTTGTATTTAACCTGTGGTTTTTAAACAGGCAAAATTATTACATCCGCCCATCTGTCATCTTAACCAGTACAGGTGTACTGTGGTGGTGAGCTTCTTCTGAAGCCACAGAGCACAAGGGCAGACGCCAACACGTAATCAAACACTTTAAGCGTCTGAGAAATTCCCACTCATCTAACTGCATTTCTTGGGACAGTGACACCAGAATGGCTGGAATAATTATTAACCTTTAAATTACTTTACAATTCCTTTAAAATGTATAGGCATACCGACAAGTAATTAAATGTCTCCTTTAATATTTCTATAACATTGTGTATTTAAAAATATATGCCATAGTGACGCTTGAGAGCTTCAGACCTCAGTAATCATTATTTATTATTTATTAAACCTCTGCGAATACAACCAAAATGAACATGTTTTTAGCAGTATATTTCATTCATCTGACATGTACTATTTACCCTCCTCACTTCAAAAATTTTAACGTGGTCATTTTTTTTGTTGTTCCCCAACACGTGGAATTTCTTTTCAGGTCACTTAAATAATGACTACATGATGCAAAAAAATCAATAATAATTGCATGGGTTCACAAATTGCAATCATGATGACACATTTTTCAACATGGTATTACACATGGTATCTATATAAAACAATAAGATTATTTATTCAGGTAAGCTAATCAAAGACATTAAAATGACAAGAACAATGTCCAGAGGATTAAAGTGTTGAAAAACTCACCTCACTTGCAATCACCCTATTATGTTTGGCTCCTAATAGTGGGTAATACTTGTCATCCAAATGGTAGCTTGTGGCCTTGGTGGCATCCCAGGTCGATTTATACAGTTTCTGTGAATGAAAAATTATTAGGGTAAAACGTTGGCACAAAAAAAACGTGAATAGAACGGTAGAAAAATGGTAGTTCTCTCATAGTACCTCGCTGATGTTCTTGGAGACTTCTCTGCTTTGAGCTAGCTGGAGGGTGTCAGGCGCTCCAATATATTTGCCCTTCTCCAGGTTAAATGACTCCTTGTATTTCAACTAGGCAACCGGGAACAAGTGACAAGTGTTTTTCAAACTGGACAACTATTCAATGACATAACGATATAATTTCTTTTCGTATACACAATTTCTTTCCGTATACACTAAGCCCATTTTTTAGCACACAACAGCTTTTTCATGAGAGGGTGGATTGGCCGGAACCATTAGATACAAAATAAGAGTCACACTTACATCACTGAGGTTAGCAGCATTGACCTTGGCTAAGAGGATCTCAGGACGATCGAAAATATGTGAGAACTTTGCAAAGTTTTCTTTTGCGCCCTTTGTGTAATGCCTCTGAAAAGTGACAGGAGGGATCATGTAATGAATTACAACAGCACAATGTAAACAAATCATGGCAAATCATAGTATATCATGTTATATTTGTCAACATACATCGTTTAGTATTTCTTGAGCTTTCTTGACTTTAACATGATCCACCGAGTCCATTGCAACCCAGCCACATCCGCGAATCCATTCCATGTCTGCCTTGTAAACGATCTGTCAGAACATTACATACATTTCATGTAACTGACAATTAACAGTTTCCACTAACAACTGAAAATAAATATGGGTGTGGTGTACAGAGTAGCAGGCTGTGAATCCAAATCCAGTGGCTGTATCTCTGTTAGGCCCTTAAATCAGGCCTCAGCAGCATTCAAAGAATGATATCTGACTGTGGTCTTTGATCTTAATATGCATGTTTCTTTGGACAAAAACATCTACTAAATAAATATAATATATTATGGGCAAAGTAGCTCAGACCTTCAATAATTACTTACATCACTGCGAAGATCATAAGCTTTCCTGGCCTGGATGACATCATTCTGGTCTGGCATGCAAGTCCATTTATGTAGACGTGTTCTATAATTATCATCATTGACTTGCATCTGGCATTTCTTGGCCAACTCAATGACCAGCATATCCGCTGGAAGGTGTAATTTGGTCTTGGACTCATTGAAGTCTTTCTTGTACAGCGTATCGCTGGTGATCTTGGCTGTATTCATGGCCAGCATGATCAAGGGGTCATCCTGAACGCTGCGGGCTCCGATATGGTGGCCAACTTGCTTCCGGTAGCCTTCATGGTACTTGTACTGCAGAGATCACGAGAGAACAACTTATTTCTATTACACGAATTTATTTTTGTTAGGGTAAATTCCTCTCATTTTTTTGCTTCAGACCATATAAGTTGCTTCAAGACAGCAGTTTGTACTGATCACTTACATCACTCTTCGTATGTGAACTCTGAATGCATTGCTTGATGGACACAGCGTCTGGTGGCATGAAGTAACTTGTGGCTTTTATCTTATCCCAGTTTTGGGAGTACAGTTTCTGTTAGGGTGGCAGGAAAACAGATATTTGCACCACAGTATCTTCAGGTACGATAAATTTTTTCACCTTGGAAAATCCTCCACCTACCGAATTGATGTTTTTGGCAGCTTCTCTAGCTGTTGCTAGCACTGGGGTGTCCAACATTGTGTACTTGATTTTATCACGGTTCCAAGCTTCATGATATTTTGCCTTGAAAAAAAAAATGCCTTTGTTTTTAATAAGGACAAACTTTTATTCAATACATTAAACACAATTAAACAAACTGGATGCTCATGAAATTCTCACCAAAGTAATTTTTACAACAAAACAAGCAAACTTAATTTAACTGCTATTTAAAGAATGGCAGCTTTTAAGATTGATAAATGGATAGGTAACTTTGAATTTGCAAAATATCACTAAACAAAAAAGCCAGCATTTTCTGACAAACATGACTTACGTCGTTCATAATATCAGCTTGATTTTTAGCACGAACAAAGTCCAGTCTCTCAATAGGAATTGTGTACATCTGTTTATCCAGTTTGACACGATAGCCTCTCTGCATAATAGTGGCAGACATACGGACATTAGTTGCAGAAAATCCCATTCAAATCCAGCTGTTAACCAGCATAACAACAATATTATATTTACAAAAATTCTTGGAAACCAGAACGACCTGTTAAAATATAATAAAATAACTGCATTGCAAAAATGAAAGAAAAAAAATACTCACATCAGCCAGGATCTTCTGGGCATTCTTTACTTTAATGACCTCAACAGATTCATGTGGAATCCAACCAGTGCCTTTCAGCCATGTCAAGTCAGATTTATAAATAGTCTATAGATATAAAAAAAAATACTGTTTTTATTACCAATAACTCAAATTTAAAAACTGCAGTGGGCAGTAATTCATTGTCTTTCTGAAACCACAAAGAAGATTGCAGGGCATGATTATGCATTGTATAAGTGAGTAAAACGTTGGACTGGTCACAATGAAAAAGTTGTATTTGGCTTACATCACTTTGAAGATCGTAGACTTTGCGAGCTTGGACAACATCATTTGAATCTGGTAAGCAGGTCCAGTTGTGAAGGTATGTCCTGTAATTGGCATCATTGACTTGCATCTGGCATTTCTTGGCCAACTCAATGACCAGCATATCCACTGGAAGGTGGAATTTGGTCTTGGACTCATTGAAGTTTTTCTTGTACAGCACATCGCTGGCAATCTTGGCTGAATTCATGGCCAGCATGATCAAGGGGTCGTCCTGAACGCTGCGTGCTCCGATATGGTGACCAACTTGCTTGCGGTAGCCTTCATGGTACTTGTACTGAAAAATATTAGTCAAAAGTATTGAGCCAAATTTTCTAAGCAGCCAATCATTCCGATGTCCTTTTACTGATCACTGGATATAGGAACTGTAAACATTGCTTGTACTTGAGTGTGGTTAATATGTTCTAGAAATGAACAAGACAGGAAGTGTGAATGGTCGTTTTAGCTAGTTCATTACGGATTTTACTTAGTGTCATTATGGGGAGGGTCACTTACATCACTTGCGATATCTCTTGAAGCTTTGGCTTTCAAAACAGAGACAGCATCTTCTTTAACGAGATAGCCTTTGGCCTTTGCATCATCCCAAGCCTTTGTGTATAATTTCTGTTAAAATATGTATTACATCACAACACAGGTCTCTGGAATGATTATCATTGTGATTTACAAATGCAGAGCAACAACTGTGGGAAATACATACGCTGCTGGTATTAATGGCATTAGCTTTGGATAGTTCAACTGCAGGTGTGTCCGGCATCATATGTATAGAAGTTTTATCTTTTTCCCATGCTGCTTTGTATTTCAACTGCGGGGAAAAGAAAACAAAACCAGTAACCAAAAACACAAGAACAAAGGAGACCAATGGCTACTTCATCTACTAATCATGGGAATGAGGATGAGAAAAGAGTTGAAGTTCTCACGTTGCTAAGTATGTCAGAGTTCTGTTTTGCCAGGACGATGGCAGGCAGGTCGACGGCACTGGTGAACTTCACGGTGCTGGGGTGTTGACGGTACAGTCGGTCATTAAGAATTGTCTGTGCATTCTTGACTTTGTTGACTTCCACGGAACCTTGAGGGATCCACCCACATCCTCGAAGCCACTCTAGGTCTGATTTGTACACCGCCTGAAAGACATTACGACAGTTAAGACTTGCTTCAGTCTACTATGGCTAAAGTGTGTGATCTTTGAAGGCACTTACATCACTGCAGAGATCATAGACTTTCCTGGCTTACTTACATCACTTCGTAGGTCATAGACTTTCTTGGCTTGGACAACATCATTGGAGTCTGGTAAGCAGGTCCAGTTGTGAAGATATGTTCTATAGTTGGCGTCATTGACTTGGGTCTGGCACTTCTTTGCCAGTTCAATGGTTAACATATCCGCAGGGAGATTGAATTTGGTCTTTGTTTTTTCAAAGTCCTTTTTATACACAAGATCACTAGAGATCTTAGCTGCATTTAGAGCTAACATAATCAGAGGGTCATCATGGATAGTGAGAGCTCCAATGTGGTGACCGACTTGCTTTCGGTAGCCAGTCTTGTATTTATACTGGAAAAAGAGAATGGACGGTTTTCAGCTGTGATCTTCTTAATGAAGAACATATTCTCTAACTTCGGCATTAAGGTACTTACATCACTGACGATGTCCCTGGAAGTTTTGGCTGCGAGCACAGAAACTGCATCCTTGGGCAGATAATACCCTTTCAAAATATCATCTTGAAATCCTTGTTTATAATGTTTCTGAAAAGGTGATTAAAATATATACATAAAAGATCAAAATAATAATACAAACTAAATATATGTCAGATCTAATGGATATGGTTTTCAAGTAATATATGAGACTGTTAAAATGCATATGTGAATTATTATGGAAAACCTTTCTTGCCAGAGTAGTACAATTACCAAAAATACATTTCTCACCATGTTTCTGTTTTTACTTATTGCTGTTCAGTCTTAGGAAACAGTAAAAATTATGGGTAGGCAACACATTACAATGATACCTGTGTACTGTGTAATAGTACGACAGCAATTTTAAAGGAAAATCACTGCGTGTGTCACTGAAGCAGTCGCCTTACCAGGCTGGTGTTCAGTTTATTTTGCTGAGCGAGGATGATTTCTGGTGTGTCAGGCATTATGTGAACTTTGACCTTATCCTTGTTCCATGCCTCAGTGTATGCTCTCTGCAACAGGAAATAAATAATAGATTGAGAAATAGGATTTTATATGACATTAATTCAAAATCAGTTAAAAAGCTTACAGTGTATTACAATAACACATTTTTAGGATATACGACAGTCCCCCCATATCTGTGGATGACACATTAATATGTCTACCACTGATAGCCAAAAACGCAGATAATCGCAAACCATCCGCCGACCCCATATATAACGTGACTTTTGTGTATTTACCTATAGTAATTGATAAATTATGGACAGTAAAACATTACCATCATTAAATGCAGTAATAATAAAGTACATTATTATACTGTACTGTGTTTTTTCTCTTGAATGAAAGGGATTTTGACGTTTAGCCTAATTCTCAAGAGAAGATTAGATCAGAGTAATGAAAAAAATATCATGTATCAAGGGAGGAATGAAAATCATGCTTTTTATACCCCTCAAAGGACGAGGAAACAAAGAAAAAACATATTAATCAATGCTACGCCCATTTCAGCATACTCAGTATCCATAATCCCGCTACATTGCTCCGTCTTATATTTGTATATTTGAATATTAGGGTATTTTTTTCTTTTCTTTTTGGTTGTCTCCTTTGTTTTTCTTGAAATAACAATAAATAAATAAACCATTTTAAAAAACAAAGTGTTATACATTTTACATTTTTTTCCAGATAGCTGAAACTGCAGATACTGAAACCACAGATGCGAGGAGACTGCTATAGCCCTAACTTCATCTGCTTTTTCTAACCAGTAACTGGTCCATTCATGTTCACCTGGTCCATTATCTTTGCATTAGCCTGAGCCAGTGCTATAGGCATGGACTCCGTTTTGCTTGTGAACTTGAATTTGCTTGGGTGCTGGCGATAATTCCGGTCACTCAGGATCTCAGCAGCCTTTTTGGCCTTCAAGACATCCAGTGAACCAATGGGCACCCATCCCATGCCACGGATCCATTCCATGTCAGCCTTGTATACAGCCTGTTTCCATAGCCATGAAAATATTTGTTAGGCAATTCATAATAAGAACATAGGTAAGTTTGCAAGGTATTCTCTGTTTTTTTTTTCTTAAAAATGTTCATGGTTGACTGAGAATTCAACCCAGGTCCACAATCAATCAAAAGTTTTGGCATTCACTGAGATTTTCTACATTTGCATGTTACTCACTTAATATTTACTACAAATACACACAATATTCTTTGCTACCAAATTAATTTACAGTATGTTCAACGTTACATTACCTTTATTAGCAAGAAAACGTCATATCTTTGATTCATCAAAGTAACCTCCTCTATCAGTTATAACAGCAGATAAAATTTGAGGCATTCTTTCTGCAAGGGACATTAAATGCTGCTCTGTTTCATGGGATGGAACAGTTAACTAGCGCATTTAAAGTTAAAGGACAGCCTAGAATTTGACTCTGCTATCACCACAAAACCAGTTAATCAGATGCACTGTTACACACTCTTTCTGTGTTATAAAGGACAATCGTTTAACTTACATTTTAATTTGTAGTTGTTCATTCTACTTTGCTTATCAAGAATAAAAAACCAGCAGTTTATGAAATAAATGAAAAAGTGGTAAAAACCTGTGTTGTGCAAAAACTTTCGACTGGTATATATATCCAACCATGAAGTCAAAACACAAATAAATAAATGTTCTTAATCACACATGAACATACATTTGAATTCCCCATAAAACCATAAAATGTTTCACATCCAAACTTACGTCACTTCGAAGGTCATACACTTTCTTGGCTTGAACAACGTCATTGGAATCTGGTAAGCAGGTCCAGTTGTGAAGGTATGTCCTGTAATTGGCGTCATTGACTTGGATCTGGCATTTCTTGGCCAACTCAATGACCACCATATCCGCTGGAAGGTGGAATTTGGTCTTGGACTCATTGAAGTCTTTCTTGTACAGTGCATCACTGGCGATCTTGGCTGAATTTATGGCCAGCATGATCAAGGGGTCATCCTGAACGCTACGGGCTCCGATATGGTGACCAACTTGGTTGCGATAGCCGGTTTTGTATTTATACTGTAACATACGCATTTAATTGTTAGTAAGTTGCAAAACATTTGTACTGCTCATTAACATTCTTCATTCCATATAGCCACGCTTACCTTTTCGAAATGGGTATATCAGTTAAATCTTAACAACCTTCACAGCAACTTCTATCATGTCTACTTTATACACTGTTGAAAAAGGAAAGTTATACTCACATCACTAGCAATGTCTCTCGAAGCCTTGGCAGCTCTGATGAATACAGCATCCGGTTTAATATCATGACCCTTTCTGATAGCTGCTTCAAACCCTTGTTTGTAAAGTTTCTGGAAAGCGGAAATACTATTTTAACCTTTTCAATGTGATTTTAGCCTGGACCTTTAAGTTGACACATTAAATTTAAATAACTAAAAATAGCAATTTGGCAGTTTTTAAACAAATTGTTTACTTAAAAAGTGTGCATGAAAGACATGCACAAAAAACATGTATGTCTAATGTAATGATTCATAGTGTAAATTAATGTAAATAAAATACAGTTACAGGATGCTTATCAGTGATTAGCAAGTACATCTGAAGCCAGAGTGTCATTAGTGTGTAATCGCAAAACAATATTGAGCATTGAAATTGATACACAGAGCTACCTTGCTAATGTTTGCCGCATTGGCCCTTGAGAGGAGAATCTCAGGAGTATCAGGCGGCACGTGAACTTTCAACTTGTCTTTCTCCCAGGCGTCATTGTACAGGCGCTGTGCCAATTAAAAGTAACCATGGTCATTAATATCTTAGATATATTCCAAATGCATTGACTGTAACTCTTATTATTCCAGCAAACATACATTAAAGATCACCAATCACTTTAATAAAAAGTACTTAAATTGAGTAATTAAAATAACATTATATAAACAAGTATTATATACAATACATGCCAACAAAGCATTCAAAAATAAAACGTGAAAGACTGAAACAAATCAGGAAATTCATGCATTCCCCTTTAGTGCCTTTATATAAGTATTTCTCAACCCAGTCCCCGGACATTTTCACTGCACCCCAGTTCCCTGCCAGACGGTTCACATTTTTGCTCCCTCCCAGCTCCCAGGGGGGAGCAAAAATGTGGACTGTTTGCGGGTCCCCGAGGACCGGTTTGAGAAATACTGATTTAGATATATTGCACACTGACCTTATTAATTGTCTGAGCATTTGTCTTGGCCAGAACCAGAGGCATGGACTGCATATCCTGAGTGAATTTAAACTGTGCTGGATTTTGCCGGTAGTTACGGTCACTCAGAATTTCTGCAGCCTTTTTGGCCTTTACTACATCCAGAGAGCCGATGGGGACCCACCCAACTCCTTTCATAAACTCCATGTCAGCTTTATACACAACCTAGGAAAAAATGCTAGTGTTAATGAGAAAACATAACCATCAGACAGCTAGATCCTTCACATTTTTAGAGGCCATCTGATGACAAATTTACTTACGTCACTCTGTAGGTCATAGGTTTTGCGAGCTTGAACAACATCATTGGAATCTGGCAGGCAGGTCCAGTTATGAAGGTAAGTTCTATAGTTTGCATCATTGACTTGCATCTGGCATTTCTTGGCCAACTCAATGACCAGCATATCTGCTGGAAGGTGGAATTTGGTCTTGGACTCATTGAAGTACTTCTTGTACAGCGCATCGCTGGCGATCTTGGCTGAATTCAGAGCCAGCATGAGCAAGGGGTCGTCTTGAACGCTGCGGGCTCCGATATGGTGACCAACTTGCTTCCGGTAGCCTTCATGATACTTGTACTGCAGACGAAGCAAAATAAAATGTCCAGGTGACAACATCATAAAGTGCAAAAAAAATTAAAGTGTATGTATAGATGCATGTAGCAAATACACCAAAAACAAACTGATGTAGGTAATGACAATGGCTCTCTCAGTATACTCACATCACTGGCTATTTCCCTGGAAATTCTGGCCGCCCTAACCGAAACAGCATCCTTGGGTAGAAAATAACCTTTCCTGATACTCTCCTCATAGCCTTGCTTGTAGTATTTCTGTAATGTGGGGGGAAAAAATCAAGACGCTGTAGCAATTGTTAAAAGGTTGCTACTTCAGATAAGTATATAAAAACAAAACTTTGACACTATAAGGGTACATTGTTACATTCTGTTACAGATACTGTACCATACAGAAACTGCATGATAATAAGAAAGAATCCAGTTTGCGGATCCAAAAAACACAGAAAATACAAGCAATCAGCCGTAAAGCACATAAGTGTAGTGTAAATAAATCAAATCTAATTCTTAATCCCAAAACATTTAATCAAAACACAGGAAAATATTCACTGTTTTGTTAGAATGTATTTCACGCAGTTAGTCTTACATAGCTGTTGTTGAGTTTGTTCTGTTTAGCCAGCACAATCTCAGGTGTATCTGGCATAATGTGAATGTTTGTCTTATCCTTTTCCCAGGCTTGGGTGTACAGGCGCTGAAATTAAAAAGAAAAACGTTATTTTTCAATAAAGAAATGTTCATTTATAAACCACAAGAATATAACAAGCATGATAAATTTACAAACACAAAACAGATTTTCCTCTTGAATGTTTTATAGATATTTAATACATGCATACTTTAAAAAACAAAATAACAGAACAGATCAAGTGTACAGATAAAACAAACCATGAAAAATGCTACTTCAGAATAATGTAAAAACCTCACATTCTTAGGAATTGTAAAACTACAACATATTTAATTGTAAATGATCACATGGGCACAAAACAAAACGGCTGATACCTGGTTGATGGTGGCTGCATTGTTCTTTGCCAGAACTATTTCCATGGAATCAGTAGGGATTTTGAACGGTACAGTACTGGGATGCTGACGGTACTTCCGCTCGTTTAGAGCTGCAGCTGCATTCTTAGCTTTTTGCACATCAAGAGAGCCAAGAGGAATCCATCCAATACCCTGAAGCCATTTTAAGTCGGCCTTGTACACAGCCTAGGTAAAACACACCCAGGAGAGCATTGTCTGATTGTTCGGCACATGTCAGAGAGTCATAGACCACCCACTTATTCATCTTATATACATACTGCTGATTCATAATGGGGCCACAGGGCGCGCGCACTATGAAAAGCTACAGGCTACGTTACAGATGCCAATCCAGAAAAGCTCCAGAGAACAGCTGACCAAGACAGGGAAAACAGACGCAGAGTCAGCGGAAAAATTCGATTTCCCAACCCTGGAATGGTGAAGCCACAGGGCAAAGCCAGGCCAGGCCTGAGCAGTCATTATCTGCTGAGGGCCAAACCCAAGATTCTCCAAGTCAGCAGGGGCCATATTAATGACTATTTCCATGTCCCATGAAAGCTTCTACTCTTCCATTCTTCATTCAAACTAACACAGTTTTCAACTCATATTATTAATTGAAAGAAGTATTTGCAGGCAGTAATCGGTTCTTCTTCATAGATTTAAACATAAAACTTTACTTTTCTATTAAGGATCATGCAGGCCAGTAAAAATGGAGCAGCTTTTATTCAGATCTGCTCTCAGCCATTCCCACAAACAAGTAAAGACTAAAATACCAAGCATTGCTTTTCACAACGAAAGAACTCCTGACACTGTAGCATCCATCGATTCACTTCAGGTGCCACTCATTTAAATATACATCACTATGTGGCTCAAAGACCTGTCTTACACCAACAACATCAATGGACTCAAAAATGCATGTCTGAGATTACAGGGTAAGCTTGTCCATGTTTTAATATTAGTGAGTAAAACTTTGGATTGGTTACAATGAAAATGTTCTATTTGGCTTACATCACTTTGAAGATCGTAGACTTTGCGAGCTTGGACAACATCATTTGAATCTGGCAAGCAGGTCCAGTTATGAAGGTATGTCCTGTAATTGGCATCATTGACTTGAATCTGGCATTTCTTGGCCAACTCAATTGCCAGCATATCTGCTGGAAGGTGGAATTTAGTTTTGGACTCATTGAAGTTTTTCTTGTACAGCGCATCGCTGGCGATCTTGGCTGAATTCAGAGCCAGCATGAGCAAGGGGTCGTCCTGAACGCTGCGAGCTCCGATGTGGTGACCAACTTGGTTGCGGTATCCAGCCTTATACTTATACTGAAAGAGATAAGACAATGATAAGACAATAAGACAATTATAGATAGTTAAGATAAGCCCTTGATATTCAACTTGATTAGTTTAGTAATATTAATAGTAAATGAAATTGTTATAGTAGAAAAAAACAGAAACTCACATCGCTTGCAATGTCCCTGGAAGCCTTCGCTGC
>JABFEB020000001.1:41622427-41636284 GCA_019775895.2 Stomatorhinus ivindoensis | reverse complement strand
GGTCGTCCTGAATGCTGCGAGCTCCGATGTGGTGGCCAACTTGTTTGCGGTATCCAGCCTTATACTTATACTGAAAGGACATCAAGATAAAATGTTGAATATGTCCTTGTATCTGAAACTGTTTTTGCAGTGAATAGTCAAGACCAATAAAGAACTAATTAAAAATAAACCAAAACTCACATCACTTGCAATGTCCCTGGAAGCCTTCGCTGCTTTGATAGGAATGGCATCCTGTCGCATATCATAACCCTTCTTCTTCGCCTCTTCATTGGCAAGTGAATATTGTTTCTATAAATGATAGTAGTACCCAATTGTCAGATTATTATAGTAGGTTATGTGTATCTTTTATACCATTATCAGGATAGTCTAGAATTAATAACTAACTGGATTAGTTTCAGTAATAACTCCACAAGATATTCATCACAGCATATGATCAATAAACTAGGTTTTACATCAGTTTTATTAACAATGGATGCTTAAAGATCCAGTGGCGCTTGTTAAAGAATGATGCCTACCTTGCTGTAAGTAACTTTATTCTGTCGTGCCAGCGTTATCTCCATGGTATCTGGCATCATGTGGATCTTAGTTTTCTCTTTTTCCCAAGCATCAATGTATGCTCTCTGTAAAAATCATGGAATGATGTATAAACATGGAAACTGCAAACAAGCTTCAATCAGAAAAACATGCTGTTAGTACCCATATAACAAACAATTTTTATACTGAGTATATATTTTTGTCTTTGCTGATTTACCAGTAGTAATGATGTTTTTATTTTTCATGGTCGTATAATTTATAAGATTTTATAAAACTGAATATCTCACATGCCTTTAAATCATGATACAAGTGTCAGTCAAGTCAATACATCTAACTGTAAATGTATAGATCAAGGAGTGGGCTAACTTGTGTCGCCAACTTTGGACAGCTAGCTGCCATGAGATTTTCAATTCGAGGCAAGTCTATAGAGTCATATACATGTACATAAGAGTTTTATTACTTTGCAAGTAGTCTGTAGGGTTTGCATACAACCCCAACACTTTTGGTGTAGCTAATTTTAGGTTTATAGCGGAATAATATAGATTTGTCGTAAGATTTCTTGCGTGCGCGTGCGACTCAGAAAATGTGAGCGTCACGCCAGATGCGTGTGAGTTGGCAACCCTGTTTTGGCCAGAGGTGACGGAGGTGTCTCATAGCGAGGGGGCGGTCCACTTTGGTAAAATTTGTCAAACAGGGGGTTGGGGGTGGGTTCTCTGTAAAACGTTGCAAGTTTTTCATAATCATCTTATGAAATTGGGTGACTCTGTAAAAGTTGCCGACCGGGGGTCCCTTGGCTAATTTGTTCTGTGGACCCCCTACCATGATTGGCCTGGGAGCAGATACCCCTCAGGCCCCCCTCACTTCCATTGCTATTGTGGTTATATTGCGCTTATATTATAGCTATATACATCATCGCCATTCCGAACGGTTCGTACAGAGACACGACCCTGTTAATCTCTTACCTTGTTCATGATCTGAGCGTTTGACTTCGCCAGCGCTATGTCCATGGCTTGGGTGTCTCTGGAAAATTTAAAGATGCTGGGATGTTGACGGTACAGTTTCTCACTTTGAATCTGGCCTGCTGTCTTGGCTTTCTGTACATCTAAAGAGCCAATAGGTATCCATCCTACGCCTTTCATATAACTATTATAATCACTCTTGTAGACATTCTGTGAAAGAAGAAAACATAGTGCATACTAAGGTTAGCACACTCAATTAAAAATGGTATCATTCAGTAAACCCAGCGGTTTAGCAACCAAGCAAATAATAGCAAAACAAACAACAATTATAAAACAGCAAAACTGAGATCTGCAGAAGCGAAATATTTTGGTTTTTTTAGTAGTTCACAAAATGTCCAGGACAGCACCTAGAATCTCTATCTTTGACTTAATAATACACTTAAAATACATATCTTACTAGATTTATTCAATTTTATTTTCTTAAGCAAAAGTATTTTCACTACGGCCACAACATTTTTTCTTTTCCTAGACTTCCTGGGTAGCAAGTTGGTTGATACATATAAGCATCGTTTCCCTTCCGGCAGAGCAAATGCCTTCCGTTTACTCACATCGCTGGAAATCATTTGCATGTTCCGGGTTAGCTGCAAATTCATCGCATCAGGAAGAAGGATGTAGCGGTGATGAGGCTGCTTATAGCCGGCATTGGTGACTATTTTTGAGGCCAGTTTAGCCTGCACGACACTGAGCATGTCCACCGGCGCGTGGTACTTCAGCTTGACCTTGTGGTACTCCTTCTTATAGTTTCTGTCGCTCTGCATTTTGGCCACGCCCATGTAGTGCACTAGCAAGGGGTCATCCTGGATGCTGCGGAAGCCCACGTGATGTCCTCTTGCTTTCTCATAGGCCAGTTTGTACTTGTACTGTGGGAATGTTGAATATTCAATTTTAAAATAATAGATGCTGTGGTATTAAAAGGTAATGACCTCCAGAATTAAAATGACTTACGTTACTGGCGATGTGCGTAGAGGCCTTGGCAGCCTGAACTGCTATGGCGTCTTGCTTGAGGTTGTGACCTTTATTTATTACCTCCTTCCAAGCTGCTTTATAGGCTTTCTAAAATATAGAAAAATATTCGTATTGGACACATTTAGCTGAAAATATTATATAATTTGAATTACTGCTAATAATTACGAGTAAGGACAGGAGCAGGGCCTCAGTCCATCTGGAGTAACATTTAGGTAACTTTGATTGTTTGCAATAATTCCTTCTATTCCTCGTTTGTGTTTTAATATCTGATAAGCAAAGCTCCTATATGTGCAGCACAGGAGCCATTGGACATGTTGAGTCCCATGGGAGCTTAAAATATGGCCCGCCCAAACCAAACTAATCCAGTTAATCCGTGTTTTGTACACAAATTTCAACCTTTTTGTTTCCCATGTGCACTTGATAAAAAAAACTCCCTAAAAGAACTGCAGCCCATTCACAAATTTCCAGTGTTACATGGTACTGCATAAACATCATTTTTAATCACGTGTTCAGAGAATTAATTATAAATTCTTATAGCCCAAATCATTCTTGCAGTAAAATTATTCACACTGCTACATGTCACAGTGTTACCATTTTACTAACAAGTTAACACATACTAAATGATAGTTAACTATTTGCAGTCAATAGTATTTACCTCACTTGAGTTGATAGCATTTGCCTTTGCCAGAACTATTTCAGGACTGTCAGGCATAATGTGGATCTTGGTCTTATCTTTATTCCATGCCTCTGTGTATGCTTTCTGTAACAAAACAGGCAAAACATGTGTCAAACATGTGTCATTGTAATAAATAAGCAAAACGGTTTAATTTCCACGAGTTAGTGCTGTCTACCTTGTTCATGACCTGGTTGTTGGCAGTAGCAAGAGCCAAATCCATTGAATCCATCAGCTTTTTGTACTGGAACATGGATGGATGAGTCTTGTACTTCTTATCACTCTGCAGCCGGCTGCCAACCTTTGCGGTTTCCACGGCTATTGAGCCGATGGGTACCCACCCTATTCCCTTCACATAACTGTTGTAGTCACTCTTGTATTCATACTACAGACAGGGACACAAAATATAAAATATCATAATTAAAAGGGATAGTTCCACAAGTTAGCACACTCCATAATTTTTTATTTACCTAATTTATAAAATGACTTTAAAAAACAGTATTCTCCAATTGACTATAATTGTAGCTATCAGTTCATCAGCAGAATGCAACTAAAATAGAAACAGTGCAGCACTAAACAAACAAAAAAATAACAAACAAAAAAACGCATTCTCCCATTTACTGTAACTGTAGAGTTCAGATCATAAGCAAAACGCAACCAAAGAAGAAACAGTGCAGTACAAATCAAAACGAAAAAAGAAATAAATAAAAAAACGTACATCACTGGAAGTAACATTCCTGGTACGAGCTAGCTCCAGAGGTATGGCGTCAGGCAGGAGGATGTAGTTGTGGATAAGTTTCTTGTAGCCGATGTGCGTGCTCACGGCAGAGGCTTGCTTGGCCTGCACGACACTGAGCATGTCCACCGGCGCGTGGTACTTCAGCTTGGCCTTGTGGTACTCCTTCTTATAGTTTCTGTCGCTCTGAATCCTGGCCACCTCCATGTAGTGCACTAGCAAGGGGTCATCCTGCAGACTCCGGAAGCCCACGTGGTGACCCCTGGCCTTCTCATATTCCTTCTTATATTGATACTGTAAATAAATACAAATGCATTGACGGATGACTCGAAATCAGCGGAGCAGTTGAAAGTCTAGAGAAAAATACTCGTTTAGATTTTTTCACATTTGTTTTTGTTTTTAATTTCACAGCATGTCCTCTTTAGTGCACAACAGGAATAAATACGTTTCCTAACATCAGTGAAAATACAGATGCAAAAATAAAATGTCCACTACAATGGACATAAATGAATGGGTGGGGTCTCAGGAAGCTAGACAAAAAACAAGCCTATTGCAACATCAATTATTTGAGAAAAACTCACATTGCTAGCAATGTGTCTTCCGTGTTTAGCTGCAACAATGGGGACAGCATCTGGTTTCATATCATATCCCTTTTTAATGTCCTTTTTCCACTGCTGTTTATAGTGAACCTAAAAAATACAAACAATCATTAGCCATCTAGTAAAACTATAAATTCATTTGGCCATTGATAGACATTCATTCTGTGTATTTTTCTCTACTGACCTCACTCAGACTTATGGCATTAAACTTGGCTTGGAGGAACTGTGGGCTGTCGGCAGGGAGGTGGTACGTGTGCTTCACCTTCTCACCAGAAGACTTATAAGCCTCCTAAAGGGACAGAAAGGCACAACAGTGGCTTCAAGATGTGACAAGCAGCTGTAGTGTATTCCACAGTACTCACAGCTACCTATACTTTATTCCAATGTGACTGCAAATCCTTACGTCATTAAACATCTTGGTGTTGCTCATGGCCAGGGACATATTCATTGAGTCCGAGAGGCTGGTGAACTTGATGGTGCTGGGATGCTGGCGGTAAGCCTTTTCGTTAAGGGCACGACTGGCTGTTTTGGCTTTCTCCACATCCAAGGATCCAATGGGGACCCAGCCCGCACCCTTGTATATGTTGTTGTATTCGTACTTGTAGGCATTCTGATGGGAATAAAGGGCAATCATATGCATTCAAACTGAAGCTGAATGTAATAAATCCAGAGAAAACATCAATGACACACATAATAAAAGTTAAAATGGCGAAAAGATTATTACATCACTCTGTATCTCCATCATGTTGCGGCTCAGTTGCAGGTTCATCGCGTCAGGCAGGAGGATGTAGTTGTGGATAAGCTTCTTGTAGCCGATGTGCGTGCTCACGGCAGAGGCGTGCTTGGCCTGCACGACACTGAGCATGTCCACCGGCGCGTGGTACTTCAGCTTGGCCTTGTGGTACTCCTTCTTATAGTTTCTGTCGCTCTGCATTTTGGCCACGCCCATGTAGTGCACTAGCAAGGGGTCATCCTGGATGCTGCGGAAGCCCACATGATGGCCTCGAGATTTCATGTAGGCTAGCTTGTATTTATACTGCAAAATTGTAGCACAGTCATTTTGTTAGAGCTTTAGGATTTGGTTAAACATTTATACAGTAGCTGGCTGTCACGGAAACGTACAAATTCCATTGGCAACATACTCACATCACTGGCAATATCTCTGGAAGACTTAGCAGCAACAACTGGAAGGGAATCTTCCTTCAAATGGTGACCCTTCAGGAGATCTTTCTTATGGCTATACTTGTAATAAGTCTGCAGAAAAACACATAAATATCATACAATGACGAGAAGACTGTACTCTGAAACAGTGGGTTAAAACGGCATCAGCAACGTGGTTAGATTTAATGAATGTCTTGATGCTGTTCTGAGAGCAAACAAATTGCTCTCCACCGTAGTTAATGTAATTAATATTACTGACTGTCTGAATACTCACTGGGCTGATGTTGGCTGCGTTATACTTGGCCTGCAAGAACTGCGGGGCATCTGCTGGAAGATGGTAGGTGTGTACAAACTTCTCTCCACTGGCTTTGTATTGTCTCTGAAATACAATCATTTAATTTTAATCCCAAATATTCCTGCAATGTCACAGAGCTACACATATGTGAGACCTTCATCTGATATAACATTATTTAAGCATTCTACATAATTTCATTAGTGTTGCATTATGATTCTACTGCCCAGGATAGATGTACACAGTCAAACTATACATTAGCTTCTTATACACTAGAGACAACATCAAATTCGCAGCATAATCTGGTCAAGGTAACATTTCATTACATGAATTGCACCATCTACCGAAAAAAAGGAAAAGTAAGGGAAAAAATCGTAATGTGGCTTACATCACTTAGTTGCTGTCCATTGAGTCTGGCTTGCACAAAGACAGGGGTGTCCATAACAGAGGTAAACTTGATGGTGTCAGGGTGCTGTCTGTATTTCTTCTCATTCAGAGCTTCTGCAGCCTTTTTAGCTTTCTCCACGTCGAGAGAACCTATCGGGATCCAGCCAGTTCCCTTCACGTAGCTCTCGTAGTCCAATTTGTAGTTATGCTGCAGGATCAAAACCACATTAATATGAAAGTTCGGTTTGATGGGAAGCTACGAAAAGTACAATATCTGATTTTTGAACTTTAGTAACATTTGAACTTACATCACTGGCGATGTTGCTCATATTCCGAGCTAAATCAAAGTTCAGGGCGTCGGGTAGAAGGAAGTAACGATGAATGAGCCGTTTATAACCGATGTTGGTGTTTACAGAAGAAGCATGCTTTGCTTGTGTAACAGCGAGCATGTCTACAGGGGACTGGTACTTCAGTTTGATCTTGTGGTAGTCTTTTGTGTACTCTCTATTGCTCTGTATCTTAGCCACATTCATGTAATGGACCAGCAAGGGATCGTCATGAAGACTGCGGAAGCCCACGTGATGACCTCTAGCCTTCACAAACTCTTTCTTGTATTGGTACTGAAAGGAAACACAAGAACACAGTTAATAATTCTAAAACAAGCCATCAAAAATCTCAAATTGGATCAAATAAAGCAAGACACTACAGTACATACTGCATCAATTTGAATTAGAACTTAGTGATCAGTGGTCATTGTTGACACACCATAGCACACAGTGCACAACAACAAAATGTGTCCTTTGCATTTAATCCATATGTGACATCGTGACGTAGCAGGGGCAGCTAATTCGGTGCCCGGGAAGCAGTGCTTGGGGGTGGTACCTTGCTCAGGGTACCTCAGCGGTGCCTTGCTGGTCGGGGATTAGAACCAGCAACCTTTAGATCAATTTAAACCTTATAATACCTCAGATACTGTAATCAAATTATTCTTTAATGGTTAGTTGGGCCGCACTATGTACCTCTCAGCCAAGCTTGTCACAGCTTACATTTCAGGAAGAATATCTATATGGTTATAAATTCGTCTGCATCACTCACGTCACTGGCAGCCTGTCGGGCTTTCTTTGCGGCGATGACGGAAATGGCGTCATTCTTCAAGTGGTGTCCTTTTGCAATGGTTTTCTGCCAGTCGAGTTTGTAGTATTTCTGAAAACACGTAAAACGTTAAGTGTAGGCATGGAACATACCGACACTACTAACTACAAATAGCTAACAGCTGGAGCCTTACCTGGCTCAGGTTGTAGGCGTTACATTTCGCCTGGAGAAACCCCGGAGCATCAGGAGGCAGGGAATATTTTTGAAGAACACCATCCAGGCCTTTCTTGTAGTGCAGCTTTGATAAAAAAGTAATAAATTAGAAAAATGAGTCAATGACCCATCTCACATCACGATAAAATATTTATAAACATTTTGATAAACACTTTACTTGACGGTGCACAAATACTTAGTAATAACTCAGTTACTGCAGAAGTACAAATTTTTAACAAATCATGAACAAATGCAATGATTACTTGAGAAAAGATGTCGATTCAGTTATCATGAACAAACATGAGATCAGCATTTCACTTGTGTTAATTATCACTTCTTCCTTCAGCAGTTCCTTAGTAGTTCCTTCAGTAGTCACGAATGTTTACGGAATTAGCAGGTACAGTAACAAACAGAGTAACTGCTTGGGATGAAATGAAAGATGCATCATGATTCATTAATAATGAACAAATGTAAGACATGCACTGTTACATACTCTTTCCATGCTATAAAGGAAACTTGTTTATTTCACTTGCATTTTCGTTTATAGTTGTTCACTCAACCATCCAATGCTTAACATGAATGAAAAATCTGCAGTTTATGAAATAACTGGAGAAGTGGTAAAAACCTTTGGTGTGCAAAAACCTTTGGTGTGCAAAAACCTTTGGTGTGCAAAAACCTTTGACTGGCAGTGTAAGTACTAGTATAAAACTATTTATAACTATTTTGGGCCCCGTCCAGTAAAGTGTTGGCAACATTTTACAATCTCTTTTAAAGTCACATATTGCAAGTACAGATATATCTATTGAAATAATTCTCTGACATATATACTTACATCACTCCTCTGAATCTGGTTTACTAAGGCCTGCATCATGACAGGGTGGTCAGGGACGGCCGTGAAGCGGATGGTGTCTGGGTGCTGCCTGTATTTTTTCTGCAGTAGCAGAGAGACATAAGATTAGCGTCTGTATCTGGGAAGGATTTTGTGCACATCCACAAAAAGACTGTAGCTTGGTTTGAATACAGTTTCTAGTGCATTGTTTTTAAAAAAAAAATGACATTACCTTTTATTTACGATGGTGAAGAAGACATTGTAGTAATAAAGTGTGCTGGATATAATCATACTGTCCTACCTCGCTGAGGATCTGGGCTGCCTTCTTAGCTTTCTCTACATCAATTGAGCCAAAAGGGACCCATGGACTCCCCTTAACATTGGCTTTATAGTCATCTCGATACTCGTTCTGTAACATGAAATCGTTTTAAATATTTTATTTCAAATACCATATTTTTAATCATACATACATGTCATTCTTAAGTTTCTATTTCCCTAGCTTTCATTTTTAAAAATCATTTAACATGTTTTATTTTTGAGTTTCAGACTTTATTTAACTAAAGGTGCTGAATTATATCTTATCCTTTACATATTGTAATTAAATAGTCGAAAACAGACCTTTTTCCAATTGTGCTGCTATGGCTGTAATTCAAACCAATAAATGTATGAATATGAAAACTAAAATAAGACTACTGTTCCTCATTTTCGCTAGTACATTTATTTTGCAGACATTCATGTCTTCTGTTAGGTTTTCAATATCCTAAAGACTTTGGCTATACAATGATTAATAAGACCCTTTTTTCCATTGATTCTATTTAGTTTAAAATGATACTTTGGTTTATTTGACAGTGAGCTTAAATGCTGATGCACGATCTGACTCACCTCACTCTGCAGCATGTTAGCTTTCTTAGCCAGCTCCTGGGAGATGCTGTCATAGGGCAGGAAGTAGCGGTGAATGAGGTTCTTGTAACCCCTATTACTGGCAATGGCTTGTGACTTCTTTGCCAGAGTGACCAGCATCATGTCCAATGGTGCGTGATATTTGGTCTTCGACTTTTCATAATCCTTCTTGTATTCACGCTGCAAGATATTGAAGGGTTGGATCTAAGACAAAACCCACACAGCACTGTGCACGTTCAAATCCCGCCATCCCTTTTCAATAAGTGCCTCACCAGCCAAGGGTCACAGCCTTTGCCAGGAAGTAAACAGTACAGGCACCTAATACACGCTCTTACTGAACCTGTGTGTTTACATGTGACACCAGCACACCCTTAAAGACTCATCAATAGTGTATAGTGCATACTTACGTCACTCTGAATTTTAGCTACATGAACAGAATGCAAAATCTTTGGGTCGTCTCGAATACTGAGGGCCCCAACCATATGGCCTCTCTGCCTCTCATACTCCTTCTTGTATTTCACCTGAAATAAAAGAAAAAAAATCTTGATATCATTATTGTTACACGGTCATGTATTCTCGCCTTAGACAGGTAGGAAGAAAATAAACTTTCTGTGGAGAAATTTATCTATATCCATCTTCTGAAGCTGCTTGTCCAACTCAAGGTTGGGGGGTGAATCTGGAGCCTGTGCTGGAAGCTATGGGTGCAAGACAGGGAATAACCCTGGATGGGATGCCAACCCATTGTACAGCACACTCACACACCATTCAGTCACACACGCACACCTCCAATTTGCATGCTTTGGACTGTGGGAGGGAAGCCAGAGATCGCAGAGGAAAGCCCACAAGAGAACGGGGAGAACATGCAAATTTCACACAGACTTCAACAAACACTAACAAACAAACACCCACATACACACACATATGTCGGGTAAACATATCTTTTTGGGGACCGCTCATTCATTTCTATGGGAAAAATGCTAACGCTAACTATGACAACCTTAACCCCTACCCAGCCCTAGCTATAACCATAAGTAACCAAGCAAAATACAGTTTTTAGTTTTTTCATTGCAGTCACCGATCTTTATAAAATTATAAATTATATTATTTTACAAACTATACATTTTTAACAAATTTACAAGCAAGCACACTTACATCACTGGCTATGTTAGTGTGAGCACGGGCTGCAAGGACTGAGATGGCATCTTCTTTAATCCTGAAGAATTTGGCCTTTTCTTTCTCCCAGTTATACTTGTAGCAAGTCTGAAAGATGAGGAAAAAATGCCAGAATGTCTCAGACTAAATAAATTTAAAAATAATTTTATTAGTGAAGATTACAACAATGGTGACCCATTTTAACAGCAGACACGAAAATCCTACAAAATTCCACAGAGATTTACTGAATCTGTCACTAGTAGCATTGGTACTCACATCACTGAGGTTGTAAGCATTGACTCTGGACTGCAGGAAGCCAGGGTATTCAACAGGTAAATTACATTTGAACTTCTCCTTTTCGTAGTGTTCTTTGTAATTGAGCTGAAACACAAATAAATGTCTGTGAATAAACGTACAAAGAAAATCTACATCATGCATCAAGCAAGAAACTTTTTCACCTCACTGGGCACAAAAAACTACATGTATATTTAGTCAAAGATGCTCTGACTTACATTCTTAATTCCATCTGAGGTACTTCATTTTTCGCAAGCTAGCTATATTTTTTATTGTAATAATATAGTTGTTTATTTCCGAATTTGGCAGTCTAAAGATGGCAGGAACAGCGACATTTTAACCTGAATCTCTCATCCTGATCAGTACTTCAGTTCCGTGTGCATCATGGAGAGTTCATATTTATGTTCTTTAAACACATACATCACTTAGTTGCTTGGCGTTGATAGCTGCTTGCACCAGAACAGGCGAGTCTGTCACTTGGGTGAACTTCACAGTGTCTGGATGACGTTTGTATTTTTTCTGGAAAAACAAATATTGGCATTCAAGTAAAACGGTTACCATTATATATTATATTTAACGTTAAATATATTGTTCTTACATCACTGCAGTCCTTTAATTTCTTTATTGCTTCATACTCAGGAGTTACTGTCTGGGGAAAGTAGCATCTTGTCTTCATGTCTTCATAATCTGCTTTATAATTTTTCTGAAAATTAAAAATAAAAAAAAACATTACTTGAAGAAGGAAAGCTAATAATGTGTATATGTGGGGAATACATGAATTGTTTTTAAAAGAAAGAATTATGAACAAAGCATAAAAAATATTACACTGTTCTATTACATACTTGTATGATGACTTGAAAATGCATTTGGCCTAAAGTTGCAATGTGAGGCTTGTTGCTATCGTTTGGACTTACATCACTTTTCATCTCCTCTATCTTCTGGCAGCGAACCGTGCTGATGTCCTCATAGCTGCCCATGTAATGTCCCTTCACTTGACTCTCATAAACACCTTTATAGTGTAGCTATACACAAAGAATAAAGAAAAATAAAGATGATTTGTTTACATACGCATTGACACACCAACTGCATATATTTACATTTACAGACACACACACTTACATCAGAAAATTTCTTTAGCACATTGTCCATTCTGTACTTGGGGGTGTCACAATAATTGATACTTGATCCCCTCGATTTCTCGTAGCTCTCCTTGTAGACTTTCTGCAGTACATACATAATAGATTAGCAAATCAAGTAAACTGTCATCTCCAACTGCATTACATCAGTGCATGTAAAACTGCATTACATAATGTCGAAACATGCACAAAGAAATGTTCTATTTATCCACTGACATAATAATTTGATTAAATCCAGCATTCCACATCCTCTGATTTCTTAGTAGCTTAATTAAAAAATGGCAGAGCAGCTGATACAGTATGCATGTCACTAATTCATACCTCTATCTATTTTAGCCAGAATATCGTGTCTATAACAGTCCATTTTGCAATCAGTCTCTTTTACCTTTTAATGTTAAATGGACATATTACGTTCTGACAATTCTGACCAATATTGCTATCATATTATTACCAGAGCAACGCATTTAAGATTTAAATATTAGCTATACATTTTTTAGTTAGTAAAAAAGGGCACAGCAGTATACACACATCACTCAGAATACTGCCAGCATATCTCATTTGTCTCAGCAGGGGGTTTTCAGTTGCTGGGAGAACATTGTAATCAGCCACTGCTTTGGTCTTCTCATAGTCCTTCTTGTACTTAACCTAGAAGAATGGAATGATGGAGTAAGAAGAATGAATGGAACTCCAACCCATCACTGGGCACACTGACACACCATTCACACCTATGGGCAATTTGGTAACTCCAATTAACCACAGCATGCTTTGGACTGTGGACGTGAACTGGAGTACGCTGAGGAAACCCCGCGACGACATGGGTAGAACATACAAACTCCACAAACACGGAACCAGACTTGAGCCCAGGTTCCAGAGGAGTGAGGCAACAGTGCTATTCACCACACCACCATGCCGCCTCACTCTGCAAGCAGAAATCACTACAGGTTTATCAGATTCAAGATTCAAAGCGTTTATTGTCATATATACAGTAGAAAAGTGCATTCCTCTGCCCGATGAAATTCCTTCTTTGCTGTCCACACAAAATGCCATGGTACAATATAATGAAAAAAGTAGTAAATAAATAGTTTGAAGTGTAATGTGCAGATGTCGAGAAATATTAACTGTGCATTTGTCCACTATCATCTCCTTTGCATGCAAAAGAGCTTAATGTGCAAAACTTACAGTATGAGGTAGAATGACAAGAAATATTAGCTGTGCATTTGTGCAAGTGAATGAGATGTGCAAAGAGCTTAATGTGCAAAAATTACAATATGAGGTAGAATGTGAAGAATTATTAACTATGCATTTGTGCAAATGAAGGATGAGCAAAGACCTTAATGGGCGACAATCACAGTAGCTGATGATGTCCATATCAGTGCAGAACATTTGTAGTTTGTGATATTTCATAAGGAAGCACTTGTGGAATCCATTGTTAATTCAAAAGTTAGAATTGCATGGTAAGTTAAACTGCAACCGTTTACTAGATAAAAACTACAGAAATTCAAAAATAATGGACAGTTAATTAATTAAAAATAAATAATTTACCTAATATGAAATATATTTTACCCACACTAATAGCATTTTTATGATTGGTTTGGATGGGTTTCAGAAAAAGGTCAGATGACTAGTGTCTCCATTCTTATGTTAGCAGTAATGGACAGGTCATAAATCTCAAGTGTGCTGTGATCGATCTACCAGAATACTCACTTTACTAGCAGCACTTCCGGATTTTTTGTGTGATTCATATTCTGGGGTCTCTGTTTGCATGAAGTAAATTTGGTCTTTGATTTCTTCATAGTCGGCTGTGTACTTTTTCTGGGGGGGGGGGGGGGGGTGAAAAAAAAAAAATTAAAAAGAAATGCTTATTTATGCAAATT
>JABFEB020000001.1:41608759-41620449 GCA_019775895.2 Stomatorhinus ivindoensis | reverse complement strand
TATCCCAGAGGCTTTGGGCACAAGGCAGGGGACAACCCAGGATGGGGTGCCAACCCATCACAGGGCACAAGGCAGGGGACAACCCAGGATGGGGTGCCAACCCATCACAGGGCATACTCACACGCCTATGGGCAATTTTATGACTCCAATTAACCTCAGCATGTATTTGGAATGTGGGGGGAGGGGGGGACTGGAGGAAACCCCACAATGACACGGGGAGAACATGCAAACAGCACACGGATGAAGCCGGGGGGGGAACTCAAGCCTGGTCCCAGAGATGTGAAGCAACAATGCCGCCCACAAATCAAACAATTGATAAACAAATAGACGACAAACAACAAAAAGCACAAACAAGGCAACCGTGTTTCTGTTCGGCTTTTTCACTGCATGGTCATTATTTGTCTCAACCAGCCTATACGTAAATGTATAAAAGAAGAAACATCACTCACATCACTCAGGATCTCCTGTGCTTTGGCCACTCTGCGAAGCTCTGGACTGTCACTGTAAGGGTAGTACATTGTCTTTTCCTCATCCCAGGACTCTGTGTAAAGTTTCTGAATAGTACAGAGAAATAATTCAATCATTTACAGGAGGCTCACTTTTTCATTTTACTCTGTGATTAATCGGTTTCTCTCTGTAAGACATACCTTGCTATAGTTTGCGGCATTTTTCACAGCTAGCACAAGGTCTGGGGCGTCTGGGGGCAGCAAGTACTTATCCTTAGTTTCATCCCACTTCTGTCTGTACAGAACCTACAGGAAGTCCAGTTCAGAGACGCAAGAAATTCAGGACACTGTTGTGTTTTTTCCTTCTACATGTACGCATTCTTTAATATTACAAAATATACGTCGAAACAGTGAATGAACTAGTCGAGTCAAACAATTACTTTTGCAATTTTATAAACTTTTAGTGAGTAATATACAGCAAATGTTGTTACGTTGGCAGTACGTCGTGTGGATATTTTGACACTTACTTTGCTGACCAGCTCAGAAACATTCTTTACATGGGCTATCTCCCTGGCCTCTCCATCATAGTTATATACGGTTTGAGATTTTACTCCCTCCATGCGATATTTCACCTAATAAGGTTGAAAGAGAAAACAGATGAAATTATAAAAAAAAAAGACAAAATATAAGCTTTGTTATTTTTGAAAAGAAAAACAGAATAAGTGAAATAAAGTAATAGAATACCTCACTGAGCTGTTCCTGGGCTTTTTTGATCCTGATTATCTCAGGAACGTCCGATGAGATGAAGTATGGCTGGCCTTTGTTCAAGTCATAACTTTCCCTGTACTTGTTCTACAAAGGTAAAACAGCCAAATGACTGCCATGCATCCAAGAAGAGGCGAGACCAACAGGCAGCTCAAGTACATTTATGAAATGCCCTTACGTAGCTGAAGAGCTCCTGCATCTTCTGGCTGTGAGCCAGGTATGGGGTCATGAACTTCGAAGTGTCAACCTTCACTTTCTTTTTGACCTTCCGTTCAGACAGGTGACCAGACTAGAAAAACACAAGTCATTATTTAGACATATAAATGAGGTTAATGACAATCCTAATGATAGACTACAAAAAATAAAAATTTATTACCGAATCTCTCAATTTTAGGAACTTGTGTTTAATAATGTTTCAAGCTGAAATTAATAATTTTTCCTTCTTTTAAAACATTAATTATGCTACATTTCAAGATCATTCAAACATTCTTTAAGAGAATACAAAATATCCATGTTTACTTTTCCAAAAAAAAGCAAATTAAATTAAATGAATTATTGGCTTAAACCTTAGAATGCCAGAAGCATATTAAATATATTAAAATCAGTAAAAAGGAATATTAAGTCAAACCTGGTTTTGTTGTGTTAGGATATGGATTATTAGATTGATGAAGTTTAGTATTAAAAGGGTCTGATGGTGGTTCAAAGGCCATCCTTGCATGCATGTCATTGCTTAAAAATAAGTTGCGTGCATTTAAAAGCAAGCTACATGGATCTTCTTACTTGCAAGAGGGTTATTTCATCTTATACTTCAGGGGGGTTTGTGCATACAGCACTACGACAGCAATATACAATTTCTGAAGTATGTTTTAAGAAATACATTTTAAATTTAAAATCCAGCAACTCCACCTCTGAGAAATTAATTGAAAATTAAGGAAACATATTCGTGAATTTACCAGAAGCACATGTCTGATCGTATTTACAATTTTACAGACGATTTGATGGAATAACCCTGAGAGTTTGCGAGCACACCCTGGGAGCTGCAGCTGTGCATCTTGTTCACCGTGTTAATCTAGTAAATTACCTCGGTAACCTGTGTTTGGTATGACATCACCTTCGAAGTCTCCACAACATACTACAAATACAGGACAAACTCCATTGTTTCAAAATCAAAGACAGTCAAAGACAGTGACATTTCCCAGCCATGGTAAGTATAAGTTAACGATTTCAACATTAACAAAATACATAACAATGTAATGTAGAAATATTCATAGACAAAATATATTTACTTTATTTACGTAGAGATGGCACTCATCGATACCCACTATCAGTATTTTGCCGATACTGCCAACAAAATGCTGGAACAGTTATTGGGGGACAGGGGAGTAAGAAACTGATATGATCTTCCATCAGAAATAGGCCAAGCCTGAAAAAAATGCTAAAATTCTTGCAGCCTTAGCACAACAAATTGAAAAAAGGAGTAAGGATCACACGGCAGCTCAGTGTGTGGCTCTGTGGGCGGAGCCTCTATGCCTGTGATCAGAAGGTTGCTAGTTTAAGCCCAGCCCTGACATGTGTGTGGGTCCTTGAGCACGGCCCTTAACCTCCAGCTCCTTGGGTGCATGAATGCTCAGGCATTCACCAGCCAATCAGGTAGCTCCCCAATTACTAACTCGAGAGCATGAAAAATTCATTTTAGAGCACAAATTCTTAATTCGGGAACACGACTTACTACGAGATAATATTTCACTCTGTATACCACCGTAGTCCTATCAGTGCATAAAGTATTAACTTTGTACATACAGGGGCATAATTTAGATGGTTTGTTATTACATAAAAAGGTCTATATAGGAAATGACAAAGTACTTTAACATGCAAAGGTACAGTACAGTACTACTTAGAAATTGGTAATAATTATTTTTTTGTTTTTATGATATCACTCAGACTAGCAGGCCATTATGGGTTGAGGTTAGGGGAACCCAAATATTATTTGCGAATTTTCACATCTTGCAAATAGATGATAAAGGGGGAAAATATCGGATTGGTATCAGTATCGGCAGAAATTTGTTAAAATTTTATATCGGGATCGGAACATAAAAATATATTGTGCCATCTCTAATATTATGCAATACGATTGTTTGCTTTCATTTAGCACCAAGGCTGGGATGTCAGAACGGGGACAAACGTAATATCAGTCCTTATAGCAGCACTAAAGGAATACTTGCCTTACTATTGTACATTTCAAAGTTAATTGATGTCTTACTGAACTCAGAGTAAAGGAAACTTAAAATACATTGGTTTTTCACCATGTAGTTACTACCAGAAAGAAGTATAAAAACACATGGTCTGAAAATATTTGCATCGTTTCACTTTTACCGTTATAAAGAATAATATTCCACCAGTAATCTTGAAATATCTTGATTTTGAATGGCTACCTTGTTAGGGACAATTAGGCTATAGTAACACTACACACAGTCACTGTTCCAAGTCAGGATGAAAAACCTTCCCAAAATATAATGAATTTTCACACGACCATTCTTCAAACTCCTCCACAAGCTTTCACTCAATAAATTTGGAACTAAACTAGGTACAAATCTACGAGGCTGAATTATGTGTTAGTGATGAAACCAGAGCCAGAAACTGTCCTGTATATTACAACTATCCAGAAATTTCTAGAGCTTCCTTATCAGAACCTACTCAACCTCCAAGAGGAATAAAGAGCGATAGGATAGGAACACAAATCATATTCACCCCACAAGGTTTTTTTTCCATCCTCACCACTGTGACATTTATAGTTGTGTGACGTTAATTTTGCCAGCTATATGAGTTACAGATTTAGAGTACCTTTCCTCTCCTACCTCCCCATGAATATCCTCTAGACATATCTTACTATATTTGTCCCTTTTTATAACAGAAAAATATTAATCCTAATTAATCCAAATAGTGATTTGATATTTGTAATTGTTTTGTGAAAATAATCACAAATGAAGATCAGATACTTTTTATAATGAAAAAAAATTAATTAAACAACAAAATATAAATACAATGTATACATTTTTCCAAATTGTCCATAAAATAAGTGAATATTTAGAACTTTCATTATTGTGTAAAAGGGCAACTGTATATAAAATGCAACAGTATGAAATATTTTAACCTTAAAACATCAGAATCCTATTCTGTTCTTTTCCTTAGAATAAGAATAACAGAATAATAATATTTCCTAAAAATGGAAGCTTTAAGATCTGTCAGTGCTGATTATAAATACTGGGCCCACATTCAGAATACAACTTCGTCTTGAATGTGCTTGTGAGAATAATTTTGATTGCTGTATCTAATTTAAAGTGCAAGGTGTAACTACAGATCACTTCAGCATCACTTCAGCCAATAGAAGTTTGCAGTCAAGCTTGTAGGCTGCAGGGGTTTGCAGATATTCTCCTCATAACAAACATCTCCACTTTCAAAATGCATATTATTCAACTGTGCAGAGAAACAAGTACTTCCATCAAGTCATATATCATATTTCACAGTAGCATCACACCAACACATATTTTTGTAGACATACAATACATACAGCACAACTCGATGTACAATTTCCTTATCATACATCATGTTGCAAGTTAAACATCCATGCAGTTCACATTCGACATAAAGAAAATGCCACTGCACTACAAAACATCAGAAGAGGCTTGTCTGAACTTGTCACATGTTGCTATGGACGCACATACCACCATACTAACACACTGATTCTCCTTAGCGTCTTTGCTATGGGCATGTTCTAAAATCTTTCGATTTGCACCATTGCGTTCCAAGTGATTAGCAACATATTTCTTACCTCCCCTTCTTCTTCATGCTGCACCCGTTTCGCCCGCTGCATTATTTTCCAGTTTTAGAGAATCTATGCAAGGTTTTTGCAAAGAAATAGCATCTTAAAATATATTCCCATTATGAGATGATGTTATGTTTGCAAGCACTATGACAACAACTAATTAATCCATATTTCCAAAAAAAGACAGCGCTGGACCAAGTCTCATGCATTCTAGGCTATTGATTACAAAGCCATTTCTTGCCACGCCATTTTTATTCCAGGAAATGTTATCAATCAGCACAGAATTACATCATAATTATAAATATTGATGTTCAATCAAGATTATGTGGCTGAATTGGAGAAACTTTTTAAAAAGTAACACTGAGATAAACTGGACATACCAATAACGTGAAAGAAAGCAGGATGGAAGCCCTTTAGTTTCCATTCAAAGGGGTCCAGAAACAATCTTACTTTGTTTCTGAAAAACTAAAAGAATAACAATCAGTGCCTTTGTGAATATTTGATAAATGGTCTTAGTAATGCATAAGTATAGCACAGTGAGCATTTGAATTCTATCTTCAGGCCTCCCAAAGTCTTAAGGTGACACCTAAGAAGCCCAGGCAGGCTCTGGGGGGTCCTGAAGTCTCCAGACAGCTGTTCCTTGGCACTTGAGCTATTTGTCATATAAGCTAACGCTAGAACCCGATTGGTTGACTTTGTTTAGCTAGCTGAACAGCAATGCCTTCTGAGGCTGCAGGTTAAATATAGGATGGCAAACTGTGACCCTTTTTAGTACCCATCTTGGATGTTTTATTATAAAAATCCTTGCATGAACAAGGGAATAAAATAATCAAATATACTGCTGTAATATGGAATGGGAGAGGAACAGCTTTTTACTAGTGAGTATCCAAGGCAATCAGTTGGGGAATGAGCACTTTTACAGTGTGGCAATGCATAAGTCCTTCTAATAAGAGCACCGCACCTTGCAGGTGCTTGAATTGGCTCGTTCACGCTCCATCGACAACTTGGATGAAATAGACCATGCAGACCAAGCACATAAAAATGATTCTTTGACTTACCAGATATTTTACTCTTAAAAGTATCCCAAGTCACCGGAGACTCCCCACCTCTTCCCTCCGGAGAAATGCTGGGAGAAAGCAAAGGAATACATCAGCATCTTGGTTATCATGTGGTCCGAATAACCAATCAGAAAGCCGCTCGCTCAGATTTCAAAAGCTAAATATACCTAGTGATCCGTTTGAAAAGACCACCTGTTACATAAATCCATACAGAAACAAATTTTAAGGAGTATGACTTATGAGACTAATGACAAGTCCGATGATGAATTCAATGGAATTAAATGTCTGACAAATCATTCAGTCAGCAGATATTAATACAATGACAGCAATTTAAATGCTCAGTCCTAGTAACATAATATGAAATCTCCTGAGGGCATTTTATATGCCTGACTCTTTCTGGATGCAACTAAAATATATTGCAGTTAATTTCATTTAAGTCTCACCTGACAGCATGAAATATTATACAGATTCCATCATACTCATGGTCAGTAATTAGTTGGAGAATTAAAGTTTACATATATGTATGATATGTAAAAGATGGTCTACTTCACTGGTGATAAGAAAAGCCATCATTAATTTATTGGTTCATTCTAAATTGGCATTCCCATGAATATGGAGAGACGTTTAAAAGTTACAATTTAAAGTCAAACTGTATCTGAGGTCACACCTGAGAATCATTGGTATGTTTGGATTCTCAATGAAGGATCTGAAATTCACTTTATTCAGCATGTGTACGTTTTCATCCAACCAGTAATGGTCTAATCTGCATAAACCGCCTTGGCAAATGTATTTCTCATCCAACAGACTACGTAAATGCATTGAATGACAAGAGCATTTGAGTCATCCCTACAGCTGTTTCAGAGGATACCTGAATTCACTTGTGATGGCATTTTTTTCTGGCCGACTATATTTGCATTAACTCAGGGAGACTGAACTGCAGTTGGCGGAGTGGCAGAAACAGCTGCACGTCTACAACTCACTTTCACTTCCCTCCTTCCCCATCATTGTCCTCCCTTCCTGTCCTCCTCAAAGCCCCACAGCCGCAGCAATCAACGCCGAAGGCGGAGCAACAACAGTGCAGTGCATCACTATACATGTCAGTGCTTCCGACAAACAGAATTATTACGTGTGCCGGGCTTTGGATCGCAATGACTATCACCATGGGTCCATGGGTCCTGCATTACTATTAGGAGACACAAGTTATGCATCTAGTTAAACATCATAGCTACTGGTTGGTAATATGGCCTTTAGTTAATAGTTTTGGAACTAAACTTTCAATGCGGAATCATTGTCTTAAAATTATGTGAAGATCCAATATTGGAATCACAAAGCATCTTACATTCCGATAATCCTATATAAGAGAGGCCTTGCGTGGGATCTTGCAAAATCAGTTGCCCACTATGACTCTGTTCAATCAACACAACATAGAATGAGGTACGGACTGAAGTAAATGGCCTTTAGTAAAAGTAGTTCCCCAGATAGCACACATATGCTCTAATGACATTGATTCCATATCAGAAAAAAAGGTTGAAATAACATTGATCTTCAATCTTTCACTTTATATCGACATTGAATCAAGGTTTTGCCACCATCAATTTTTCAATATTGAAAATCTGACCAAAAATCAATTCAGGTTCAATGTTGATAATTTAACAATGACCACAATTCAACGCATTTAACTATAATTCAACGTTGAAGCAATAACGTGATGCTATCTGGGTTTAGTTCTTTCCAAAGTTCTCTTTCAGCTTCTAAGATTCATGTGGTAAATGACAGCAAAATACTAACATTTTATCTAAAATTCTACTTAGGAAAAAACTCTCCTAACAAATGATAATCTTATAATAAAAAATTAGGCCTATCAATTTCAAATTAAGCAACAGACCCAACAGAATGTGAGTACATCAAATCCCTGTTGAATATTTATTTTAAAATGTCACAGGGGACTCCTTTGTACGTTTTTCCAAGTCATAATGCCCTAGTGAATCTATTATATAAATTACTCTACCCGCGAAACGTTTTTACTGAGCAACATTTCGCCACCAGATGTCACTGCCATGCTATATTTAAAACTTTTGCAAAGCTCGCATCATTTTCCGAATTGTTTCATCGATCATTCAAAAGCTTCATTTCCACAATCATAACTCATTCCTATGCATGCTACACTTCACACCACAACAACCCTGTCCACCAGCCCCCCAAAGGAAAGTTGAGATCCTTATACTCGACACCCTTCCCAGAACATTCCACTTTCCAACGATCATATTACAATACAGTTTCGTTGTCTCTCATATGCAATACTAATGTAATATAAATGTAAAATGTATAATTACAATACTCTTAAGATTACAAACTGTATTCGAGGAAAGGTAGCAATATCTCTAATTAGCCAAATCCTAAAATCCAATTACATCTCCCTGGTCATTGACGCCGCGACTTGTGATCAGGCGCTACATAGCCAGCCCCAAAGCGGGCTGTTTGGGTCCTCCGACACGGAACCGAAGGCAGAACTCAGATCTGCGTACATATGTTAGAACATTTTTTTATTTTAATAAGTAACTTACTCTGATACTAGCGATTTCTGAAAAGACTAGACCTAACATTTTAATGGTAAATAATAGTTTCATGATAATAAGAATATATAGATTTTTTGTTGCCAGGATACCGTCTAGCGTATTGGAATGTTGTCACTAATTCCAAATATAGTAAACTACTTAGATTTGCCTATATAGGGAATATTGATTGAGTTCCAAATTTTATATTCTATGAAATGTTATTTATATCCAAAGATGTTACTTAGTAACATTTATTCATATGAGGTGTCATCAGTGCCAGATGATTCCAGTGACGGTGATATATACTTTGGTATTATATAAATATACTGCCTTCTGCGCTCCTATATCAGGACAGACGTGATTTCAGAACTGAGCACATTTTTTCATATAACAGAAGCTTGGAAGGTGGTATACCTGAACCTGACTGGTCCTTTACATAAAACAGTAATTAAATGAAAGAACAATTAGGTGTTGACTATGACAGACCAATACAAACTATACAGAATGTGTTTTTCTTTCGTCTAAAAAAATGAAAGTGTCTTGCCTGTGCATGTGGGGCGGTTGGATATTATCGTTTATCCAGATATTTTTTAAATAAAATATTATATATTACGCATATTACTTTTTATATCGTCCAGCCCTACGATAAGTTCAAATTGTTGTCATTTTAAGTCAACAATAATTACAGTTATTTATATATTTTTCCAATTGTAATGTGTTCGCTGATCATATTTGTTCAGTCACAATATCGAATTACTCGTGAGAAAGTATTCTGGGATATGGTCGCTATATCGCTTGTTGTACAATAACAAATGTCATCCCGAAATCGCAGCTAGTTCAAGGGGAGCAAAACAAAACGTTGAGCTCGAAAACCTAGAGGAAATTGGAAGTTAGAGCATTGGCTCTCAATACAAAGTACAAGAGTAAGACGACTGAACTTAAATACTGTGCTCAACAATTTTGCTGAGTGCAATGCATTTTTAGTAAGTATTATACGATGAATTATTTTCTACACTCATACACATAAAAACCATGCGCGTGCATGAGCAGCAGCATCTGCGAGGGGAAAAGCATCCTCGCGAAGACATACTTCTGCTCCGCGCGCACAAATGCGGTCTCGCGAGCACGAGGCTGTGGCCAGCTCTCTGCGCCTGCGCCTCAAAGTTGAATCTTGATTGGAGGCGGGGACAGTGGCTGATGTCTCCACTCCTTTGGTTGGTCAATACCCACAGTCTCCACCCTCTGATCCCCATATTTGGCAGAATCACCAGTATGTCAGAGACTGCGGGGACGTAAATTGTGGGGGGTTGGGGGGGTTGTTAGGCAAGGGGGGGTATGGCCATGCCCAGTCCCAAGGACATCTGCAGAAAGTGGGAACAGAGTAAGGAGAACTGGGTCTGGGAGCTGTTCCCCCCTCCTGGGTGGGGGGAGGGGTAGCTCTGTTTTTGCCCTGTTTTTATTGAACGTTGTGCTAAAAACAATCAACTCCTTGTACTTGGTTGGTTTTGGGGTCAGGGTGGGGCGCTGTGAAAATAGGAGGGCGTGTCGCTGCTGTGCTCAATGTATAGTAGTTTCATATTTTTGAATTATGGAGGGGTGGGGGGCGATGAGACAGGAGTGGGGTAAAGTCAGGTGACGAGAGCATTCATTCATGACAGAGACCCCCCCTCCGGAATGGGGGTGTCTTCTGCTGGTTCATCCATCTCCTTTTCCACCCCCAAATAAAATCCCAGTTCCTTCTCCCTACCCTCATGTCCGTCACCTCAGCTACCCCCTCGCCCTGTAAGTCTGCTTTTAGCATTTGTAGGGACCGAATCAGCCCTGAACCTCCCTCCCCCTTAACATTTCTGCTACAGAATTGGTACGGAAATGTCTCCGCTGCCCCTCCCCCCCAAACCTCCACCCTTGCCAACACTACGATTGGGCTCTATCAGTAAGTAAGAGCACCACCAAATTAACCCCAGGAACACATGTGCATATTCACTGGCAGGATCTACATCCTGACTCTCCATCTTCCATTAGCGATTATCCAGGGTGGGTCACCTGTCTCTACCTGCATCCAGTCTCAGGGAACACTGTATTCGCGATTGCAACTGGAATTATACTGACTGTCATTGAATAAAACGCAATCAGAACTGATTCATTTTAACAACTGAAAACAAGAAGAAAGTGCAACATGCTGACTGAAGGTATCTTAATACATGGAGGATCTTAATGTCTGGAGGAAGTGGCACAAAGTCACTTTTCCAAGGATTCCTGGGAAGTGCCGGTGTTGCCAGGATCTGTCCTTCTCAGGACGCGGAGGAGGGCTAAGCATGCCGTGACTGCGGGGGTCCCGCCTTCCGACAGCCTCCTACCGCAGGCGAGGTTGTAGCCTGGCCAGCGCGTAATGACAGCCCCAAGTCCGTGTAACTTTAGACCGTCGAAATTCAAACGAAAACAGGCCCTGGCTTCAATTAAAGCTGCGTACATCCCTCAGAGAGGGCGGGGGGCCCTCAGAGAGGGCCAGCTGTAATACAGCCCCATCACAGGCAGAATGTGGAGGGTATGTATATTTTTTTAAGGTGGGGGAGGGTGGCTTTGTGTGATGTTTATTCACTATGGCCTGTTTCCTGGGAATATGACACTGGTGTCTGGGTTATACACTCTGGCTTTGGGCTTCCAGCGGCGTGTTTTATGGTCGAATAAGGTTCCCATCTTATCGTCTGCATTCGCGACGCTCGTGTGAGACCCCTGGAATGTCAGGCCCCATATGTTGCTTGATCCTACTGCTGTAACGGAGGAACCAGATGCTGGAGCAGAGGACTCGGTTTGGGATGCAGTAAGAGTGCCCGGCCTCAAGGGGGGGGGCATGTGTGGGAAGGCACGGGAGCCGAGGGTCACGGCGCAGCGTTTGCAGTATTTAATGCAGATGGGATTGCGCCTCTGCATTCAGCAGCTGTTCTGGGGTCAGTGGGTTTTCAGGCGAGGTTTAACAAGCAGGCTGTGGGCTCCAGAGGAAGACGGAGCCTCGGGGGGGGGAGCAGAAGCCCACATGTCAGGG
>JABFEB020000001.1:41597624-41608659 GCA_019775895.2 Stomatorhinus ivindoensis | reverse complement strand
GTAATTTGTGGGGGGTGGGGGGGGTTGTAGCCCCCCCCCCAATAAATAAAAACCAGCTAATACAACCCCCCCTCCAATAATCATGTTTCCCCCGTAATGGGTGGAGACCGCAACCCCCCCAATGTTCCAGCCAAAGTAATGCCCTTATTTCTTCCCCCTTTTCCCTGTATCATGAACCATTCAGTATACTTGTACTAACAATGAATTGCCACACACTCTTGTCAAGTGCCTTGGGCAACTGCGTTGTGTAAGGCCCTACATAAAAATTAATTTAATTTAATTTAGCTCCAGCCTTGTACCAATGTTATGTGTAACAATGTATTGGCACCAGAACACTCTTAATCACACTTTTGCCCAGATCTACTTGCACATGAAGACATGTTGTACATTGAAATGACCTGATTGCCCTCCCCTTTTCCCCACCACCTACACATCTTTTCTTTGTGTTTATTGTGTGACCCGGGGCAAAGGTGTCGGAGGAACATGCATGCGGGGGCCTTCTTGGTTCGCCCCTGCCTGTGGCAGACTGGTGTCGTTTCCAGGCTGTACGTTTCCTCTCTGGCTCCAAGACTGCCACAACCCTAATCACACCAATGGCAGTTAAATGGGCTGTGCCACTCTTTTATATATTTATTTACAAAGAAAGTATTTTCAATCTATTTGCATGCATTTAGGCCAGGGCACACTCATCTACTAGCAATTTGGTAACTCCAGTTAATCTCAGCATGTTTTTGGACCATGAGGGGAAACTGGAACACCCGAAGGACACCCCATGATGACACAGGGAAATATTTAACCTCTACACGCATATAGCCATGGCATAGACTTCAACGCTTGTCTTAGAGGTAACAAACCTCTAATCAGGGCAAACCTCTGCTCTACTGTGCAAATATAAGTGGATGTAAATCTTTGCATTTATAGTAAGTAGATTTTCCAACCCTGATTTCATTTTGTGTTATTTTAGTGGATATATAAAGGTTTTGCCATTTCACATTGTTCTGTAGAGGTAATAGATGATGATGGTATGGTATGTAACATTCCTTACTGTCACATTAACTGGAATTTATTGACTACAATCATAAATGTTATTGTCGTGCATGTTGCTATGGTCTCTTCAAATAAGATTTATTTACTTCATGCATAAAATCTGACAGTATTACATTGAATCCTGTCACCATAAGCTGTCTCATTTTAAAGTTTCTTTATTTGGAAACATGTCATTTTTGGAAAAAAAAAATATTTTCACAGTAAGAAGACATAAACGTTAATAAGCGGTGTCTGTGATTAATAAGCTTAGTTGGCATTGCTAATAAGTGAAATAGTATACAGACTGCACCTAAGCTTCATTTTTCCAAATACAGCTCATCCATTCATCAAGAAAAACAGATTGCAGTTTCACAGATTTAATTATGGAATGAAGCATTATATCTTTGTTTATGAGTCACACAAGCAATGTTTAAGATTTGAAAAATAGTTTTATATTTGCTTTTAAGAGCTTTTAGGGCTAAGTATGCCTGTCTGTGTGTCATATGGCCGATCCCCTAATCACTGGAAAATGTGTGAGGATAGCCAATATCTTATTTATCTTGGGTGGGGTGACACTCCAGTGACATTTTTAACACATCTAAAACAATATAATCAAAGCTTCCAGGAAGAAATTCATGTGCAAGACAATTAGAACAAAGATGGCAGTATACAATTGCATTACATTTGTTGAACTATTCTCTCTGAATCCAAAACTGGAAATATATACTTAGGTTGTTATTGTACTATTGATTAAAATTATTGATACGTCCCTCTATTTCGTTGGCCTATATTTTCCAAAGTGGCAGAAATAGACCTGAAGCATTGTTTAATAAAAAAGAGCATTAGAAGTAAGACTAGAAAAGAAAGCTTGTTACGCCAAGTTAGCAGTCTCTTCATAGGTGAGTTACAGCAGGCTCAGTCTCCGGGTCTGTGTTGTTGGTCTTGCTCTTGATCGTAGGAGTCTTCAGTGGGGCTGGACCAAGGTAAATAACTGTGTTTAAAATAGCTAATTAGATTTTTTTAAAAATTTTGTTTAGCAAAAATAAGCCCTCAGAACAGATAGCAGGGACAAAAAAGGCATTTTGAATATACAATTAGTAGATAAAACATGTTCAAAGCTTACATAAGTATTAACTACATTGTACTGCATACAAAATCTGATTAACAAAAGACATGCATGCGTACAGTAGTACAAAATGGTGCTCGTTTGTTAAATGAAAGAGGGAAACGTATGAAAAATGTGTGCATGAGGAGAATGATAGATGAAGGATGTTAACAGGAAGAAAGATACTGAGGTGCTGGATGCTATGGATGAGAAATAGAAAAAAAAAAAAAATGACCACATCATTCCACTTCAAGAGCTCAGGCTGAGATCACTGCCTCCATACAGATCCTAGTCTTCCACTAGAGAGACTCTTTTTTTCTCCTCTTCCTCATCTTGTTCTTTCTCTTCATCGAATTGGTGTAGAGCGGAGGAAAGGCGGGGTAGGGAATCTTCCTGGGGCAAAGTGGCAGACAGGGTATACTCAGGGTCTTCATCCTCCGCCAAGGACTGCTCAGCATCTATGTGAGCGGAGGAGTTAGTGAGGACGTCCTCCAGCGCTGGGGCCAGGTCAGAGTGCACCTCAGTGAAAGGGAGATTTTCATCCAGGCTTTTAGTGGGAGCCATCTCAACTGCAGCCACCACTGCCGGTGGGCCCTCAGCCTTGGGAGAGGCCTGGGCGTCCTGCGTTTTCTTGATACCGAATGAGAGAGTCGGCACCTTGAAGGAGGAGCTCTTGGTGCCGGGGTTGCTCTGCTTGAGTTTCTCCCGCTTCTCGACAGCCACACTGGTACTGATCTTAGTGCTGAATTTATTCATCTTCTTTTCAATGTTCTGACGAGAGAAGGCCTTTTTGAGGCTGTCCACTTTCTTCAGGCTGGAACGCTTGATCTTTTCAGCCCGGGATTTCTGCGTCGTCTCATCCACCTTCTCTCCAGTCCCATCGTCATCGTCATCCTCATCCAGCCCCAGTTCTTCATCAGATGATAGGTTTATCGTCTGAAGACCCTCTTCCTGTGAACGATTGGCATCCAACGGAGGCAGCTCTTCCTCTGCGTCGCGAGGGTAGGGCACAGGGTCCTTCACAAAGGCAGTGGCAGGAATTTCATTCTCCTCCTAAAGCATTATATAAAACAAACAAACAAAAAGTGCAAAGTTAATAATCTTATTATTCTTCCAGCAAACAGCATTTGGTATTTAGCTTACATGACACTATTTATGTTAATTGTAATTGGGCTTATTTTTCATTACAAATCATATGTTAACTATGAAAGTCATAGCGACAGCTGTGGTCATGGATGACTCAGTGGGTGAAAGTGTGGCGGCTTCATCTACATATGCTAGTTCTCTCCCACAGTCTCAGGGTGAACTGCAGCCTGGTATCCTATACTGGCTGGGACAGACTCTAGCCCACCAGCCCCCACCACACACCCCTGCCCTGCCCCGCCCCGCCCCACTGCCCAAGACTTTCACATGAGGTTAAGTATTTTAAAGACGGATGGATACATAATATGGTTGACTCAGGAAGGATTGGCAAGGATAATTCTTATTAAACTGGTGTTTTCTGTTTGTTTGTGTTTGTTTGTTATACTTTCAAATTTATTTTGGAACATCCATGCATCTTGCACATCTGCCTAACTAATCATTTTAAAGATTACATCTTTATCAAAGATCGAACAGCGTAAAATTGCTAATAAAGTGCTTGATTTTAATATATCCATGGGAGTTTGCACAAAATAATGTGTCGAGTTCAATCAAATTTGCAAAAATATGAAATATGTTGTCTAAGACTGTGTACAAGGGTTTCTGCATTGATCTCCAAGGCAAATTAAGAGAATGTGATTTATGCTGTTGGAATGTATGGAACGGGGCTTGGCTGTGAGCTACAGTCCACAATCACACAAAGGCGATTCCTCTCCTGTCGTGGAAACAACGGTGATGTAAATGGGAATGTCAGGAAAAGATGAAGAACACCCGGATGAAGCAGCACTCAGAATTTCCATAGGTGTTTGGGGGGGGGGGGGGGGGTGATTAGTTGTTTGCTAAGCTCATTCTTTCTGTCACATCCCTTTCCCCCTTTTTACTCTGGTTTTACTCTACTTTGGTTTTGAAACCTTCACTACTTTTTCATTCGTGGTGAGCCGAAATGATCAAAGTAAAGATGTGTTCCTTTAAAAAAATTGCATAGTTATGAAAAATGTTATTTCTGCCAAACCAGGAGGAATCTTAACCAACAATGGTCTTGCAAAACTCACAATGTTTAAATAAAACATTTCCTACTTTCTTTATTATGACTCTTCATAATATTCTCTTCAGGTTTATATTAACATCGCTGATTTGTTATTAGGTACAGGACATGCATGAATGGCATTTTTAAAATAATAATAATAATAATAATAATAAGGAAATAATAGATGTATTGTTCATGGTTCTGGAATCCCATCATCATCCTTTGTAATTTTTACACAAACACTTTCTCATTCTAATAAATATTATCTCATACAAGAGCAGTCCATTCCCATCTCCCTTGAAATTGTACAACCTGGAGATGACTATAGATATATTTTCACCGATGTCCCAATGCCTACATACACATCTGTGCTGGTTCTCCAGGCCATAGTCTAATTTTTGGGGCTATTCCATTGACTCTCAAACTTTATTTGTATTTTAAGAGGCATCTGTCTCTATGGCTGCACTGTTATTTCACAGTCATTATTATTTTGGACTGTGATTCATACACCAACTGGAAACTTGTCCTACCCTTCTCCCACATTCACAACGTCAAATGAATTGGGAATTAGCCAGCAGATAACCACAGTAATGTAGATTCTTTATGGCAGTGAGCACATGTATACAGTCCATAAAGTGCTGTGTTTGCATGGAAGATAAGGCACAATGTGCATTATTAAACAAGCATCTGCTATGTATTGTGTGTGATGAAAATATTAATGTGAAGTGGCTGTAATTTTAATGCAAAACACTAACAGAAGCGGAATTATCTGCATTTATTTTTTCCATATTTTCCATAAAAATTCCAGCTGTACATAAAACAGTAATTTACCACATTCCACTTTCCAAATTTGGATTGCCCAACTAAAGGACAGTCCCCAAACAGGGGACATACCCTGAGAAATCTGTAGCTGGTGGGATCTTGTGAAGAATAAAGTGTTTTGAGACATTAATGACACATTCTGAGGCAATAAATATATACTGCTGAAGATATAACACAAGCATCAGATATAAATAATTCCTTCATGTTGGTTTACACATAATTTCCACTCTGGGTAAACCTCATCTCCTTTGTTGTCATTCATCCACATGAATATTCATTCTGCATACTACTGAAAAAAGGCACAAAGATCGAGAAATGTATAATTTTTTTTACTTGCAAATACATTTCTGTTAGTGTACAAGCTAGAGTCTCACAATACTTCTCATTCTGTTCACCGAGAATAGAGAAATCTTTATGCTTAAAGAATAAAGTTTAGATGAAGTATTTAAATCCCTAGGAAATACATGAATCTCCTAACCGCTTATCATGGTCTGGGTCACACGGTAGGGCCTGGAGCCTTTTCCAGGCAGAACAGGGTATAAGGCTGGGTACGTGCCTTATAATCTCCATATGAACCAAAGACTACTCTTCAAAATCAAAAAATTACTTTTTAGAACTATTGTGTTTTTTTGATAAACTCCCTTGACCAGCATAAGTGGCTGGGAGATGGATGGATGGATTGATGGACGGATGGATGGATGGATGGATGGATTTATTAATGGGTGCATGCATGCATGCATTTAAATTGTTTGACCTGAAAAATCTTGCTGTCGGCAAAAAAAAACCCTAAGTGCATTTTAAAAATCTGGTCTTGCCTTCATCATGGAATACAGACAGAAACCAAAAATTCAACAAGAAATAAGTTCAAGTTGACTTTACACTGAGCCTTACTGCTGAGAGATTGGTTGTAAATCTTACAGCTGGATAGTCTCAACGAACAATGACTCAGTGGAACTCAAAATATGCCCAAATAAGTTCATCTACTGAAATAAGAGAGCTATGCAAGAAGCATTTTATCTCCCTACATATTGTCACACCCAATTCAGAAATTCCTGGGTCAGATACAAATTACTGGAGCAGACTGGTCTCCTCACTAGAGCATAAAGAGGGCCTCTCTGATGGTTGGCATCACTTACAGTTGGCAAGTAATCTGAAGTCAAGCTATTTCACCAATTTTACACCTTCACATAGGTGCTCAGCACTGCAGTGTCTAGTGGGACTTCACATGTGAACGTAGCTCCATGTTGTTTTGTCATTCCAGCAAGTAGACTCTTTGTGTGTGTGTGTGTGTGTGTGTGTGTGTGTGTGTATGGTCGAGTTATACATTGCATTGTGGGGACATTTGGTCCCACAATGTAATTAAAACCTGTTATTTTGATGGTCCCCACAAAGGGAAATTCAATTTCATAAAAATCTGTGACTACAATCAAGAAACTAAAAATGCCAGAAGTCTTGTATTTTGTAGACATGGATGGTGCCCACAATGATATGAATCCAGAGACCATTTATTTAGTGGTGGTATTGTACAAATGACTTATTAATTTGTCCATCCTCTTCCAAGTCTGATATCATACAACAGAGCAACATTGGTGACTTGTTTCAATGAGTTTTCACTGGCATTAAGTGAATCAAGCTATAATAAGTATCATCAGATAATAGTTGGGATGTAAGCCAGCAATAAGGCATAAGAAACACATTCTACCCAACAGACAAAATGCTTTCCCATCTTGACCTCCATTCATATCATTCCTCTGTAACTCTCTGTCTTGAGTCTTACCTGGAAGATCAGAACTTTGAAGTTGTTCCTCTTGAGGAGATGGGAGTGATTAGCTTCTAGTTTCTTCACCTGTATGGCCTGCTTGTCCATTTTGTCCTTAACCTCCTTCATGTGGACGCTGACCTTGCGGGACTTTTCCAGCAGCTTGCTGACAGTGTTGGAGGTAGAGGTGTGGCTCTTGGAGAGCTTGGTCATATCGGTTTGGATGCCACGCACAACACTCTCCATGTCCAGTTGCTGCTGTTCCATCTTCTGCTGATTTTCTTGGACAGTGTCCAGCATGTTGACGAGCTTGTCCAGTAGTGTCAGCACTGTAATAGCATTGACTTGGTTGTCCCCATCGTTGTCCTTCTTTGCTGCCGTGGACTCCCCTACTGAGACCCCCCCAGGCATTGTAGGTGACATCTGAGTGGGACTAGGGCTGGGCACCACAAGGTCCTGGCTTTCGTGTGAAGTCCTCGTGCTGCTTCTCTCTGCCTGTACTGCATCTTCACCCATTCTGAAGTACAAATGTTCTCAAACTTGCCAAACTTCTCAACTTGGATTGCCACTTTCTTTCTACGTTCCTTTTAAGTTAATTCTACAGGTTGAAGTCCAGATCTTCAGTCTACCAAGCTGAGGAAAAAAACTTCTTCTTTGCGCTTAGATTTGGTGTCCCCACCCTTTTTCACATGGAACGTTCATACTCTCTCTCTCCCTCTCCCCCTCTGACTCTTTCAGATATAGCCACACAGCGGTCTAAAGCATAGGAACATTCTGTCTACACAGCTTAGGAACCTCGCCCCATACTGATCAAGGAGGAGCTTGGTTACCATGGCAGCAGGCCCGGCCCAGCGCTGGGAAAATCGCTTCTCCGTTTGTATATGGGTGAAGCATAAACTTAACTCCTCCCTAAAGTCTGTAAAGTTAGCTTTTTGCTCGTTTTTTGCTCTGAGGTAAGGAAGAAAAATATGAAGAATCATTAGGAGTAATGTCCTGGCATGAAATCACAAGTTGTGTGTGTGGTGGATTTTCCTTTTATAGTACTGCATTTTAATTTTTAGATTCTTTCATTGACTAATAGTTCTTCAAAGCACCAGTCGTGCTTATTTATGTTTCTCTTCGATGCTGCTCCAAATGGACCTCAGCAGAAGCAATGCTTTAGTGGTTGTGTAAGTGTACAAAGTCTGTTCAAACAGACCTACACTGCCTCTTTGTGTTTTGTATGTGCCTCACCTTCCTGTTGCACTTTTCCATGTATCCACTGGTTTAATAGGTCTGCCTTCCTGTGGGAGCTATTGTTTGTAGGACCCTCTATGACGTCGTCTTTCCTGAGTAATGCTGAAAATGTGGAAACAGTGTCTCATGGGAATGTGGAGCCCCTAGTCACATTCCAGTGCCATTACTTACCACTCCCTTCAACACTGTGAAAGATACTACACCTTAAAATGTAATTTTTCTAAAAATCAATTTAGGAAAAAAATGCACAGTTTTACAGTTTTCAGAAGTATTCAGAATAAAGTTTTCCAAAATACTGAACGTTGATTACACACAATATGTGATGGAAATACACCCTCTGCTGGGAAAAATCTGCAATAACATGCGCCATTTAAAAATATAAGCCATATGTAAAAGTTGAAATATGAGGCACACAATTATGAAACGTTTTAAGTTACTAAAAAGCTTACTAAATTTACATTCAGCATATCAAATAAGATTATTTTATAATTTTACAAGGCTACAAGTAATGTTAGTGTTTTCAGCAACATTAGCGGTGAATTTCATATGCCTTGTTTGGCTTTTCAGGTGCCTTGCATGACAGTCGTTTCACAACGGCCCATGTATTTTAGAAAGATTTACTGTGCAGGTTTCTGTGTTTCGCTAATGGTCGGGGTTATGATTCTCGATTCCATTTCAGCTCCCCGAATGGAAAGACATCAATGAGTTAAATCCTCTTCTTTCCATTGCTCAAGTCAAAATATGCATCTTTTACCAACTAACTGAAATATGTTATCAGTATGCATAGTGTGCAGCCCTTTACGTTGCTGTTTGCATTCGCTGCTTCACAGTGCAGAATGAATTTACTCGGGAACTATTTCACACAGCTATAGTCATAATAGGCAGTTGGTTAGGGTCCCGCCTGAGTTGCGGAGGAAGATCGTCTTTTTTTGGTAGGAGGGTCTCCCGAGTTAAACATAGATACGGCCCTGACTATACATGACCGTACACATTTCATGGCGGCAGGGCATGGTGCAGTCAGTGACGATCCACTGGGCAGCTCCAAGACAAACTGGGTTCATTAACAAAACCGAAACCAAGACCGACGGGATCAGAAAATAACGGCACCACAAGGGATCGAATCTAAACTAGGGAAACACGACAAAGAGAACCATAAATAAACCTGCAACAGGAACCAGGCAACAGCGCTTAGGAAACATGCATAGTAAAACCACACAGTAGCATTAATAAGGACAGACGAAAAGAAGTGAACTGGGGCAGGCATTTAAATACAATAGGCAATCGGGCTAATTAGAAGAGCAGGTGTGGAACAGACAATTAACCAAACAGAGCAGGCACTAGCAGCAAGGCACAGGTGACATTACTAGTACCAAAACTAGGGAACATAACCACGAACTGGGAATACAATTCTAAGATAGTAAACATGAAACATAACTACGATACAAAGCGAGAATTCGACACAATGCAAGCAGGGCGATCTTTCACAAGAAGACAATGAAAAACACAGGGGAACAGAAAACCACTAATAAACAGATAAGGTCGGCCAGAGGTCAGTCTCAAACCCATAACCAAAGCACTGCTAGTTTCTAAACCATATGCACAAGCCACTGAGCTAGGCAGGGAGCAGTATAGACACACAAGGGTAACAGGGATCGAGTGAAAAGGTGGGATGGCCAGCGACACCTGCTGGCCAAACATAGGAGAGACATGAAAGGGCAGGGTCACATGGAGCTGACCCTGACAACACAAGCAAGTAGCAGACTTTAGAAATAGGACCATCCCTAACTAACCAGTGTATTATTGGTATGGTTCTCTTTGTAGGTTATGAACTTCTAATTCCAACAGCTAGATCACCAGACCGTAAGTGTATAAACATATTTAGTGCTTAGGTTGATATTAGATTCCCTAATGTTATAAACTACAATTTGTGTAAAAAAGTGAAACAATTTCACAGAATGTCTTGCGATGTCAGAGCATTTTCAGAAGTGATAGCCATTGCTTATACAAAAGCTTGGAATGTAAATAAACACACATGGAACTTGTAGTATCAATCACGGCTTGGGAGACTGTCATGCTAAGCGGAAGAGGTTTCTTAGTTACCCAAAACACAGAACAGTCTGCATGTGGCTGCCGAATCTCACCAGCCGGGTTTGGGGCTGCAGAAAACGTGTTTTGTGACAGTAATTGGCCACCAGTCTGGGCAAACACCGGGTAGCTAAGGGCAACCCATCCATCTGTTTATCCAGTAATGCAGAGGTTGGAAACCTGCGGCTCTTTGACCAAGTGGCTCTTCTCAGAACGACAGATGCATTCACATTTTCATGTCTTAACATATCATGATAATACTGAGGCGGGAGCGGTAAGAGGAGAACGGCTTAAGGCCAATCACTGTAGCCTGGCTACGCTACCCTAGATGTAAATACCCAGGGACACATAAAGTAAATTACCACTCAAGTGAAGACAGCCGTACCTTCACAGGCCCAAATACAGCACAAGAGACGTGAATTCCATTGAAAAAAAAGTTTATGGTTTCACGAGGGTGGGGGATCAGTAAAAAGGTCATGCAGCAAACCTACATGTGACTTGCAAGGTTAGAAAATTCACGTTTACTGAAACTCAAAGGCAAGCTAAAAAAACAAGGTAAACAACAATTAATGTGGAAGAGAAAAAATAATAATAATTTAAGTCTATAGCAAGAAAGGTGGCTCGCCTGTGACAGCAACCCACAGCAAACAGCACTTGAAATTACACCAAACGTGTAAGCACAACTCCCCACTACCATGGTGCCTCTAGCCCCCCCTTCAGAGATGTCAAGCTGATATTGAGTTGGTGGGATCTATATATGTGTGTGTGTGTGTGCGAACAGGTATACCTATCCTTATGGGGACACAATGTCCCCATAACGTGATAAATATACGTT
>JABFEB020000001.1:41568346-41585645 GCA_019775895.2 Stomatorhinus ivindoensis | reverse complement strand
TTACCTGACGTAGCCCTATGAACCCGGAGTGGTTTACCTGATGTAGTTGTAAGCCTTCCTGAAATTGTGGTCCAGGATGGCGGCAGACAGACCAAAGTACTCCAGCTCCTTCCGCTTAACCCGGTCGTCATAAAATGAGTAGTATTCCAGGGAGGAGTCCACCAGAAGCTCCGCCTCCCCAAAGCGGTTCTGCTCACACATAACACAGACACAGCGCAGCAGAAGCTGCCACCAGTCGTCCCGGGACAGAACGCTGGTCTTCCCTTCGGGTGAAGGAGAAAGGACACATGATATGCATAGAACTGCGGGGGGAAACTCAAAATCTATTATGTGCAATATAACGATGATCTTCAGAATCAGTTAAATCAACTTCATATCAGAAATGAAAATCCAACCCCACAATTACACAAATGTGGATAAAATATTTGAAAGACGATCCAGAATTGGCAAGACATCTGTTGGAAAAAATGTCAGGAATACACACTTCCAGACGTCAGACTCCTACCTATCACATCAAGGTAAGCAGCCTCTTGGTCTTCGATGTCAGAGATTTTTTCTCGAGACACTTTAACAAGGTGAAGGTGTCTCTCCCCAGAACTACACCTAGAGATCAGACAGACCTGGGCACGATTCATGGCCACCTGTTGCGGAAATATGGCCATACGAAAAAAAAAAATTATTACAGTTGGTCAACTGATAGTGGACAATGACAAGAAATCAAAACAAGGTGCACGAGTGACTCCGATTTACACACAGTTGACACAAAAATCCTGATATGATTAATTAATGCTTTGTTTAAAAACCTTTAGTCTGACAGTTTAACGAAGGAGAGGTATGGACAACCTCCAGTCCATCACGTGAAGGTGGCAAGTCTACTCAGTTCTTCCGTTTATATTCCCAATCATTATAAGGCTGATGCCCATTTAAAGCAGGCCCATCAATTAGCGAGGTAGAGGGGGAGAAAAGAGCTTGACCTTCAGTAGCATGGCCAGCATGGTCAGCACAGTGTCCAGGTAGTCATCCATCCGGCTTTGGGAACGCAGCAGAATGGAGCGGTGTAGTAAGAGTTTAAGTTCCTGCACAGAAAAGAGAGACACTGGGTGGAGAATATAACAACCGGCATGAAATCTGCACACCACATACACACAGGTCAACTTGCATATGATGCTGTGAGGTTTACCTGCTGGGCAGCGGCAGAGTCCTGGGCTAAAGTCTCTGGGTCGTACATGGGCTGCAGGGCCTGCAGAGCTCCTTCGGGGTTTCCCAACTGCTGCTGCAGGGTGGACAGGGACAGACGGGCCTCCAGGTGCAGAGGGGCCATCTCGACCACCTTGATGTAACTATTCACTGCCACTTCCATGTGCCCCAGAGCCTTCAGGCATTCTTAATACAAGCAAAGAACACTGGCTAAGTATCCCAAAACGCATGATAGACATTGCTAAGCTTTCATTAGACTCAATCGAATCTATGATAAAATGTTGAAAAAATAGTTTAGAAATTTTTCGATAAAGTGGCGTAGCGATTTTTACCGTAAACTAAAACCTAGCTAAACGCACAGTGTTAATGCTGATACTACTGAGAATTACTGGGTCAGACAAAACCCACAACCCGCTGGACGTGAGGCTATAGTCACCAAGTCTCTATACCAGTATGATGAATATACAAAACTGAACAAGTATATTCAGGAACCTACCAGCATGTCTCAACCACACCGCGGGCAGATTGTATCTCTCGGAGCAGACGAGCGCCGAAAGCAGGGGCAGCGCAGAGCTGTATTCGCCCTCATCCTGGAAAGCGTCAGCCACATCCAGGTACAGATCCCCCAGCTCCTCTGGGCTTTGCTCCATCAGCGCCGTCAACATCGGCTGCGACATCGCGAAGGAGTTAGTGTCGGGCGGAGAGATCTGTGCCCCTTGTTGGTCTTCGTGCATACTCACATGTAGAGGCTCAAATACGTGCTGCTGGATCAGACAAATCATGAGCTTCACTCTGATGTCAACTGGGACGTCATCTGGAATCAGGACCCCCAAGATCTCCCCTGAAGAAAGCGAACATTCAAAGAGGATTACGATTTTCTGCAAAATAAGGAAAACGCCAATCCAAACCAAGGTTTTGTTTCAATCAACCAGGTCAGTTCTCTGTGACTGTGGCTCTTTATGCTCAACTGGTTGGTAGGAAAAAAAAAATCTTGGCCTTGGATTTGGACTTTCTGGACCTGAAAAGCACAACAGTGTTTGTAAGAGGAGACCATTGGTATCAACAAGTAGGTGTGTCTTGTAAATTGGGATTGAGTGTAGTAATATCAAACTGGGGGAGACTAACAGCAGAGAACCCCCTCCCCGACCACCCAGGACCTCTCCCATTTTAACCCTTTTGATGTTTTTTTTTTTTTTTTAAATGCTACTCCAAACATCTCACCCTCTTTCCTGTCCGCCTGCTTGCCGTCACTCTGCTGGCCCTCGCCTTTCTCCTCTTTGGAATCTCTCTCCAGCACAATCCCACAGAACTGCTGCATTACCTGTCGATACTTACTGTTAGTCAACTGAGAAACTTAAGGTCATTATTCTGACTGCTCTCTTAAATATCCCTACAAACAAAAAGCAGGTACTGCTACATTTAACACCATAACATGACTGCATGTAGCACGCTAGACACGTGGTTATCAGACTCTGTGGCTACTTACCACCTAAAAGATTAGGCTTTCTGCCTACAACCATTATTATGGTTATATACAGTGGCTCAGCGGGCTAAGTCTCGGTGCCTGTGATCAGAAAGTCACAGGTTTAAGCCCAGGCCTCAGCGTAAGTCACATGTGCTGCACTTTGACCCCAAGCTATGCGAGCCTATACTTGTACTCATGCAAACAGCAAATAAAAGATTTATCACCATTATTATGACTGGCATTTAAGTAGATACCTCCCTGTACCACTAGCGGGCGCTCACATATGACAATAATCTGTGAACTACTGTGCTACAGAGAACTGCCACCAAGTGCAGGGGTAGGTATAGATTGGGGATTTAAGGTGGAACCTGGCACCTACCCCCCCCCCCCCCCAAATGTCCATGCAAATAAGTTCAATGTAGAACTGTATTCTAAGGTAGTTTTCAACACTGTATTTATGATACAATTTTCAGATTCCCAGTAGCCCCACCCCCCCGGCTGATTCTTTGTATAATAGTCAGAATTACATACCTGCAAAGCCTTCTCATGTTGCCTATTGGTAATATATAGTTCTGCGGCCATATTAACACATTCATTGGTGGCCAGGTGGGGATACCGATTCAGGGCTTCCTCCATAACACCCATTGATGACTGTATGTCGTTGGTCTCATAGTAGCTCCTACAGCAAGTAGGACACACAACATCTGGGATATCTAAAATACCATTGTGATGGACAGACAACGTGTTGGATATCTAAAATGCCATCGTGATGGACAGACAACGTGTGGGATATCTAAAATCCCATAGTAATGGACAGTCAATGTGTGGGATATCTAAAATGCCATCGTGATGGACGGATAACGTTAAGGATATCTAAAATGCCATCGTGATGGACACATATCATCATATATGTATAAAGCACAAAGTGGCTAAGAAATAGCGCACTAACTTGGCCATGTCCCGGGAGAGCTGCATGAAGTTTTCTCCATCGGTTGGGGGCAGCAGGTTGAGTATGCGGCGATAACCATCCATAGCTTGCTTGTGATCTCCCACTTGCTCGTAAAGACTGGAGCGCTCCCACAGATAACGCACGTTACTGGGGTTATACTTGATGGCTGGGGCGGGGGTACGCAAGCAACGACAAAATGTGTCAGTGTATGAATAACACAGACATGCAAACCTCAGAACCAATAAAGTATCATTCTAATTACCTAACTGTCGGTCTGTCTGTCTGTCTATATCTATCTAGTAGCGCTTCAATCCCTAAACCTCTTAGTGATACCTTTGGAGTAGCAGATGATGGCCTGTTTTATATTGTCCTGCTCTAAGGACATGTCTGCCAGCTTCACCCACTCCTCATAATCACTGGGGTTTAAATGGGCAGCAATCAGGCCAAACTGTAGAGCCTTCTCCATGTCCCCCTGGTCCTCATAGATCATAGCCAGGGTCGAGAAAGGTTCATAAGCCAGAGGAGCTGTTGGGCACACAGATGAAATGGAGACCATTAACATCACTGTAAATAAAGTACAAGTAAAATTAAACAATTTGATTACAGTATCTGAAACATTTATACAGGCAAGTTGAAGCAATACCTAATTACTAGCGGTGGAGTAAGATAAAACTTTATTGATCCCAAGGGGAAATTAATGTTAATTATTAGTAATAAATCAGTGTCACATAGGCTAAATTCACACTCACCCTGTCTAATAATCTCCATGCACATCGTAATGGCATCTTCCTTGTCCCCCCTGGCATAGCGAATATTGGCTTCTCCCATCAGTCCGCGCAGGGCTCGCGGCAGTTTGCTCCGCTGTCGCCGTTCCTGGATGCGACAGGATGCACGCAAAAGTCAAACCGAACTTCCACAAAACCTATATACACACGTATGTCATACTTGTTGCCTAAAACACAAAGAGTAGAGTTTAGCAGCTAGACAGTTTTTGTGTCATCCTCACCCTCATCATCTTCTTGTTCTCACGGTTCAGTTCCATTTCCAGGGCAAACACATCCCCGGCAGATAGTGACTCATTTTGCTCCACTTCCTTGCAATCCGCTTCCCCCTCTTCGGCCACTTCTCCCAGCATGGAAGCAAACGCCTTCTGAACAGGGAGGCTCACTCCATCATCCGATTCTTCTAACACTAAAAGAGGACCAGTTAGTGTTTACAACGGGACCACATCGTACGACCATTCTGGGCCCCAAGTACAAGGATAATGACCTGTTTTCTTCTTTTTTCGGCGTCTGCAGGGGCTACGCGAAGTACTGGGGCCGGCACAGTCGAAATGGGATGCTTCATCCTCCTCCGATTCCCCATCACCGGCTTCCTGAGAGTTTACTAAATCCTACCCATGAACAAAATGCATTCTGTACAATACTGCTTTAACAACAATTTGTTTCTATTTTACGAATCATGAGCATCGATAGACAAAGGAGGCCTGTTATTGGAAATCAAACACCAAAGTAATTTCATGAACGTAACATCACTAAGTATCCCTCCAGCTCTGTTGTGTAGACATCGTATTCCGACTTAATTAAAATTGTCATTTAATCGTTTCATTTCGTTCGTCCAGCTTTGCTGTTTACACACCGACTGTCGACTTTACCTTATCTTTGGCCTTTCGCTCTTCTCTTAGTATTTCAAACTCCTCAAACGAAATCTTTCCCTCTAAGTAGTCAATGAGCTCCGAACTAAAACTCGACATTTCTAAGAAAGTTCAGCAATAATACGAAGCAATCCGTAAATAAAAGTTGCCAATCGTCACGCTAGAGTCCCCACATTTATCATTAATGTTACGAAATCTTATTACATCGTCCAACTAACATTTATAAGAAACTTATGTCACTAGCTTAAATTAAACACTTAAAATAAAACACACTTAAAACCGTCCGGGAGTGCCAATTTAAAGAGTGCCGCCATGTTTGCCTGTTTATTTCCTCTTGACTACTTCCGGTCTCGTGGTTCCCTTCCTTCAGTGTCTCCCAGCCCAGTCCACGGGGAGCCTCATACAATTCACGTTTTTGCTCTCTCCCGGCTTCCAACGTACCAGTACCCGGCATTTGGCATTCTTGATCGGCTGGATGGGTAACAAAAATGTGGACCGTCTGACGGTCTCCGAGGACTGGGTTAGGAAACACTGCACTTTAAATGAGGAATGAAAATCAAAAGTAGGCGTATACCCTGAACAAGATTCCCGTCGATCACAAATAATATACACACACATATTGGAACACACATAATCACACGCTATATACAGTTTAGAGATGTCAAATTAACCTAATGCCTTTGAACTGCAGAGCGCATTCCACGGCATAGATTCCCTGAAAAGGTAGAGAACGCCCTCCATGAATTACAGGCAGAGCTCATCACAGTCTTACACAAACTTATTATCATAGGAGTGATAATGTTACATTGTGAGACTGATTAACTAAAAATGAGGTGTTTATTTCACATACCCACCCAAAAAAGACTGCACCTGTCACACTAGCCCGACTCATAACATGTAGATTGCCTTTGCAATCATGTAAAACAGTTAATCCAAACTAAAAGTCAACAGAATTAGTTTTGTCTCTTCATGAAGGATATCTGTACAAAGAAGGACGTTCATTTTAAATTTAGCAGCTGATAACTATTCCTAACAGCAACGAACTTGCAATAAAAGCAACTGGTTCAACTGTCTTGTGTTGTTTAATCACTCATGACACAGAGAGATCCTGCTAATATTAAATACACAGGAAACATTTTCATGCTAGTTTTATTTTCAGGACATTATAAACACTTAACAAGTCTGAGATTTCTTTTACCTTAGTTTATACCCTTGATAAGGCTACATGTAAACAAATCTAACAGGAGCGCTGCTTTAAACAAGTACTACATTTTAGAGGCTCATTTGTGAGCTCTGAGAAATGTTAAACCACATCCTCCGTAACTGGTGTAATGCTCTCTGTGCAGCATTCAGACTGAGACTTGATTGGCCTCGTTCACGACAGATTTCAAGACACTCAAGTCACTGAGTGGGGATGACAGGCCAACGCAACACCACTGGCCCCCGTCGCAGACGGCAGAGGCGGTGAAAGACTCGATTCCCACACCAGCAGCTGCCAGCACACCTGGGAAACAAGGAATTTGGGGGAAAAAGAAATCACATGCTTGCAAGGTCTTTACGAATAAAGCAACGGAGGCTCTGTGGTATACTCAAAATCAGGACTATAAGTGGTACAGTTAACTAGAGTTAGAACAAGGGAAGGATTTAATATGTACAGCTTTTGTTTAATCTAAATGAGGGCAGGAAGAAAAAAAAGTGGAACTGAAAAATGCAAAAAATGGTCGGTATTTAGGGCAAAATTAAAAACCAGAGACACGCCGTGTAGAGCCACCTCAGTGTGCTATTTGGGTAAACCCCTCTTTAGTTTGCCTGTCCCCTGAACAAAAGAGGCCAGGAGAAGAATGGCCCGTGTGTCCCTTGTACCATGCAGCACGGTTATTTGAGGTCATATGCGAAGGCGGGAAGTGAAGGAGGGGGGCGCTCTCTCACCAGCGATCTCAGACAGAAGCAGGGGAGCAGAGGCAGCTTTGAGAAACAGCAGATTCCCAGAAAGAGGAACGGGCTGCCAAAACCGACTCCCGGCCAGTTCCACCAGAACTGGGATTTCACCCTGGACTGAACCAGTGGCCTTGAAGCTGGTGCCATTGATGGACAAATCTATTACACATGCTGTCTGACTCATGACTGGGGCCTCATCGCTGTGTTTTTTATTGACCTGGAAGTAAATGTCAAAAGTGTGTCATGACCAACTGTGTTCATTGGATACTTTCTGTTTATTGGATAATATATACAACTTGCAAAGATAGAAATACCATAATAGAAGATTCTAATGTATGTACACATTATATACTTATTTGTTTATTGTTTTACACCTATAATGCTTTACCTAATAGCTGTTTCAGAATTAAACTTGTTGCCATCTGGTGATGGTTCAAGCTGAAAAACATCTCTAAAAACAACTTACCTTAATTCCCACCTGCTCTGCAATGGTTAATGCATTGATGAGGTTGGGGCCATTCTTTGAACTGTCCTTTAATAAGCCCATCAACGTGGCTGAACTCAGTAGGTCTGAGAAACCTTTTAGTGATTCCCCTGATTGAAAGGCAAATTGTGTTTTTAAATATGCATGCTACTTTAGAAGTGGTTAACTATACAAGATATTTAGATGAAATTCTAAATATTATTTTTATTGTGCCCATTCTAGTGGTAGTTTCTACGTTAGAGTGCCTTAACGACATTTACAGCTAAAGATTTATTGATTTTGCAAAAATTATGTAATGGCTAATTCTAACCACTGGGAGGAGATAATTCACACAAGCAAATTGCAAAAAAGTCATTTTGGCACATTTTTGGCTGGCCAGAGATTATTTTACTGCTATGAACAGGGTCTTAACTGCATATGAAAGAAAAGAAAAGAGGCTGAGTTAAAAAACAGATCTTTGGGGATGCTGTGTGTGACCCTCAGAGTTCAGATCCCGTGGTCAGCAGAGTGATTTCACAGCTGGGCACTTGAGCAAGGCCCTTAACCCCCAACTACTATAAAGACCGTCTCGCCCTGTTTTGTCAAGTGCACACTGATGTCAGTAAAAACGTCTTCTAGATAAATGTAAAATAACCAACATAAAAATATTTTACCTATGGTCGTTATTTCAACTTGAGTGAAAGGCAGGTTTGACGGGCTGCTGGTTCTCAGGACTGCTCCTAGAGCCTCTCCCAGTCTGATCCAGAGGTGGGATTCGGGAAAGAATGAGGCGGCCATTGCTTGGCCATTCACCTGTGTGCAGAAATACATCGTTTGTCCTTTTGAAACATAAGAGAACCGAGTGGAACTATTTATTTGAAGTGCAATCATTTTTACTACAAGAAAATATAAGAACAGCAGCAAGAACAATAATAATAGTCGCTGTTATGATTATTATCACTGAATGTACAGGAATAATCAAACTTGAGAACTCCTCGAATAACTTTTAGTTTTCCTCAGAGGTCGCGCAGCAAAGGAAGCTGACAGGAGACTGGGAATGAACGGCCGTGATCGTACCGCTCCAATCAAAGCCCTGCCTTTCAGCAGGTCCACAATCTGCGTGCCGACGTCCTGGCCACAGCGGGCCTGCGCCTCTTGAGTGCTGGCACCCAGGTGGGGGCAGCTGATCACGTGACAGTGATCCACCAAGGCGCGATTCGTTGGTGGCTCCTATGAAAATGGGAATGGGGGAGGGGCTTTGTCAATCAGGGCAACAATGAACGAAGTGGTGGGTGCATGTGTTTCTGTTTTGGCATAATCACTTCAACACATTTCCGAATCTCACCCAAAAAGGTGTTTCTTTTTTTTTTTTTTAAAGCACTCACAACATCTGTTTACTCCCCGAGTTTAAGTAAAGATTCTGTTCTGGCTCCTTTTACCCAAATCACACCTTCCCAGAATGCAGTGCTGCCTCCTTCAACATTTTTTCTTCTTGGTACCTGGTATTATTTTGACTTACCACCTGTTCAGCCCCACAAAACAAGCAAGCAAACAAATAAAATGTTCCTCTGGTTCAAAAACAACATTCCACAATGAAAACGGAAGCCTAAAAATTCTGAGCAAAAAAACAAAACGATGCAACACTGGGACTTTGTGCAGTGTATGCAGTGCATCCAGTGTATGCTCACCTCTTCAAATACATCGAGCCCGGCCCCTCCGCACTGGCCGGACTCCAGAGCCCGCAGAAGGGCAGCTTCATCAATGATGCCCCCACGTGCGCAGTTCACCACCTTTACACCCTTCTTACATTTAGCGAAGGAAGCATCATTGAGCAACCCTAAGAAGCAAAAAAAAAAAAAAAAGAAGTTGCCTCTAATTCTGTCACCAAAAACGTAGGGTTGCCAAGTCTGGTCAGCTGGCTGGGGTGAGATTTTCAATGAGACAAGTCTGCACACACATTCACACATATTTACTGTACATGTATGTAACAGTCTTACCTTGCAAATAGTCTGTAAGGTTTGCAAACCACCCCAAAGCTTTTGATGTAGCTAATTTTACGTTTATAATGTAACAATATAGATCTGCCTTAAGATTTCTTGCATGAGCGCAAGATTCTGAAAGCGTGAGCGTCACACCGGATGCATGAGATTTGGCAACCCTGAAGACAGGCGTCACAGCAAATAAATATAGGACAGTAGTTCAGTTTTCCCTAGCGCTGTAAATTTTTCATTTGCCTCAAGATCTACCTTCCATCTGAACGCCAAACTCCAAAGTATGGGTTGTGCGGGGTGGGGTGCAGTAATGAAATTTTTTTTAGAAAACTACCAGCAAATTCAATTCAAGCCAACAAAACTTAATTAATAAAAGCTTGAGTTATACGCAGCGAGCGTTACCACTTTTTTGGCGAGCGTTACCTGTGGTGGAAGGCATGAGGGGGGTGTGCACAGTGATGTAATCACACAGAGGCCACATCTGCTCCAGCGACATCTGCTCCACCCCCCAAGTGGCAGAGACCTCAGGAGGGGTGACTGGGTCGTAGCCAATAGTCTGTCAGCCCAAACAAACCCGGCACATTACCTCGTTTACACCGAATATGAACAACATCACACAAAAAGGCCGTGCCTCACTGGTGATTAAGTGAATTCAGCCCTGACCTTCATACCAAAGGACTGCATCCTGGCCGCCACCTCCTTTCCTATTCTTCCCAGTCCAACTATTCCAAGAACTTTCCCATATAGCTCTGAACCCATGAACTGAAAAGTTATTAGAAACATCAGGTAAGAACATAAGCATCTTGTCAGACACCTACAATGACAATGTTCAGGCTATTAGTTACGACTGACCGACCGCCAGAATAGTATATTCAAAAGAGGTAGGCTACAACGTACGCAGTCATACTGGAAACGAACGAAAAACGTTTACCTTCTTACGATCCCAGTTCCCTGCTTTCATGGACATAACGGCTTGTGGTACATGTCTATGGATACAGAAATAACCTTCTTACCATTTCCATCCGCAAAATTTCACATACAGCAGAAGACACAGAGGAAAATGCCAGATATTGATCGGCAAGGTCTGGTCACTACTGGTATCTTACCTAGAAAGACTCATTATCATCGCGCAAGTTAGTTCAGCGGCACTGATCGTGTTGCCACTGGGGGTGCTATGCAAAAGAAGGGGAAAAGACCTTAGCCATGCAAACAGTAGCCACGACAGTGTTTTAATATTTAAATATAGATTTGTGTGCAACACAGCTCTCCGGTTTTAGAACGATGTAATTAAGCACGTGCCATAGTCGTGCTTTAATATACGTGCACAAGTCTCATTTTCTTTTCTTCTTCGGGACATCATCTTACTTCATGACAATAACGCCCTTCTTAGTTGCCGCATCCACATTTACGTTGTCCACGCCGGTCCCAGCTCTGCCGATAATTTTAAGGTTATCGGCAGCATTGATGATTTCAGCGGTAACTTTAGTAGCAGATCGAACAATCAGTCCGTCGTAATCCTGTTGCAGAAAAGTAACAAGATTTGAATGACAATATGCACTTGTTAAAGCACAATCGCAACCGTGGACTTTATCTAGAAACGAACATGAAAACGAATCGCGTATAGCTGACTGCGGTTAACTTTGCGTTATTCTATATTTGCGTGAACATCACTAAAAACGAAGCGTGGCTTTTCTCTCGTATAATTGAATGCAACGCGGTTAAAATTAAGTCTTGCCTTAGTACCGGCTAGCATAAGTCTCGTGACATAGCTATCATTAATTTATTGCAAGATGGCACAAATAAATAAATCGTAGAAGGAAATTTAAAGTAATGGTCTATAAAAAGAAATTTCTAACTATGTTAAAGACTTACAAGCTAATTGGCACAGAAAAACATATGAGGTGGCACGAAATGTTGCATCATACTTATGAGGTGAAGGCGGCGCTGAACAGATGTCATGCAAAGGTAGTTGTTGACCAGTTAGCTACGATTTAAAATTAAGTTTGAAAAATCGCCTACAAAAACTTTAGCTTTCTTCCGATCAATATGATATTCGCTTCTCCTGATGGAGATAACGACAAGATTATTCTATACTATACTGTATCCGTCCGATCCTTAGTGTAATTTCTTATCTTAAAAAAGGCACATTACCTTTATTTCAGCAATCAGCTCATCCTTGGTCATGTTCAGCTTCTCGGTAACCTGGATACCATTTTCTTGGAGTACCCTTTTACAACCCTGGTCAACACTCTCACTGATCAAAATGCGTTTGATGGATACAGGGGCCATTTTTTTGCAGTTTTCAACAGGTTTTCCGATCAGTGAATCAGAGAAAATAGTTTGCTGTCCTATCCGGGATTCGGCTGGATTTCTGCAGGGGAGCACATCGCTTACACTCCGCCTCCGGGGACTTTGAGGCCCCCCCCCCCCATCTGTTCATTCATGTGAGAGTGGGAGAGGCCTAAACGCAACCGGCCAAACCAGAAATCCAACGATCCCCGAATAAATAATTTGTTGCGTTTAATGATACAGTCAGCGCATTTCTAATTTAAGAGTGAAGAAAAAAGTTTCGGAGCTTGTCACAGTACCATGCACGGTTCATATGTCTTGCATTTTAATTAGCGGTTTTTTTTCTTTTTCACTCACTTGAAACCGGTGTAAATCAAAAGATGCATTTTCTATTGAATAACATAAAATTTTACACTCAATTTAACATAGTATACACACCTGACTTGGATTTTAGCAGCTGCACAAGTCAAAGATATCTCTTTTCATTTCATACAGATGAGATAATATGTAAAATGATATTTTATTAACTGTAGGTGTTGTGGATAAAAAAATAATTTGGTAATTTTCTCTGGCAATGGCCAGTATACTACCTGATCCACTTTTATTGGCGACAACTATTTCAGTAAGTTACTTATAACTAAGAACGTATTGTAAGTCATGACTTAGCATGTATACTTTTAGAGTCTGTACATGTGACACATGGGATTCAGTGCTTCACTTTTCCCATCACAATTTTGAGCCACAAATGCACCATGTATGATGAAGTACTGGATTCCATATAACTTGCAAATAATTCTCCTTTTCCCGAAAGACAGACATAACAACACATTTCTTTCTCTTTTAGATTATGGTATACATAGGCTTGTTCTGTAGCTTTAATGCCTTCTTCGAAGTATTGTAAACAGGATTTGGTGATCGGGTTATTAAAATATCTGCACAATTCACACACTTGTTTCAACATACAAAAATGCAAAATACAATATATAACACATATTGACATTCCTTTAGAATTAAATACAATAACAATCAGCAGTCTCATGAATAAATGGCAACATAAAACTTCCTAAATAGTACTGCCCATCATATTCTGATTATACAATTGACAGTTCTTCATGAATTTATGCAGTTTCCTTCACAAAACTATTGGTAACACTTTACTTGACGGGGTACAAATAATATAGTATTTTGCTATTACTTATGAATCAATTAATCACAAACTTACACTTCCATAGTGATCTTATATTAATTCATCATTAATTAATCGTGACATGTTTTATCTCAAGCAGTTACTATATTTGTTACTATATGTTAATTCTGTAAACCTTTGAGAACTACTGAACAGAACAGGTCTTGTATAACTGATTCATATTTGCTCATCATTAATGATTCATAATGCATGTTTCATCCCAAGTAGTTACTATGTTTGTTACTATATCTGTTAATTCTGTAAACCTTTGTGAAGTACCAAAGAAACTACTGGAGCAACCAGTACTGACTAACACAAGTGAAATACTGATCATGTTTGCTCATCTGAATCTTTAGGCATCTTTTATTTCAAGTAACAACTCCATTTGTTCATAATTTGTACTTCAGCAGTAACTGAGTTATTACTAAGTATTTGTGTCCCGTCAAGTAGTGCTTGTATCCAACAAACCTCATAGTTCAAAAAGTCAAGATTCTAGATATTATACTAGCCATGTGCAACAAGTGTATTGAAACGCTGGTTCATTTAGTGACACCCTGTGTACATTTAGAATACATTACTCAATTAGTGCAGTTATTTCATTCATAATTTCAAAGCCGTCGGACCACACCACTATTCGAGGTTTCAGTAACTCCAATTCGGACTTCGTCAACAGTCTCTCCAAAGCATACCCCTTGCGTGGCAGCACCAAGTCGCTCGGCTTCAGGCTCTTTACGGGACAAAGGTCATTTCCACCATCGCCAATATAGCAGATCAAATGGTATTCAACGCCGTCCTGCGACTGACTTTTTAGGAAATCGTCCAGCACTTTATTCTTGCACAGGTTGACTGGGCATTGCCGACATTCGTGGGAATGGTAACACTCTACTATCATGTAACCCCGTTCGTCAAACCTGGCAGGATTAGTGAACACGCGATCAACGGCCGCTTGCACGCCGGCGGCTTCTAAAATCCAGTCGATGAACAGGCTGTTGGAATCGGAAATTATTATGCAGTCTATGCTATTTTTGTTATTCGCGATGAACTTCAGCAGGTCAATCATTCCGCCTGTGAAGGGCAGTGTTTCCATGACACTTCGTACAGTGTCCCGACTAACTGCATTATCTCCTAAGTAGGCGAGCACACGTCCCATATATTCAGTCCATCGCCCTTTTTGGTACGAGTCCTTTAGCCAGTCTGGGATATATTGGTCGGGGGCACATTTGATTACCCAAGTGTCACTATTGCCATCCACCAATGTGTGATCGAAATCGAAAACGACTAAAGTCTTCATTCTGCAGCCTGTGAAAGAGAAAGTAAAATATTTGCTTACATTTAAGATGTCTAACCGGCTTCCAGCACCAATGTTATTTTAAGGATTACTAGTCAAATATCATCCAGACGGGCTTAAGACACGCACGCCCCAACATGTATATCCACTTACTATTTGGTTTATTTGTTTTTAATACAAAAATTCAGCTTTATTACCAGTTGGATACGCAAAAACTCCCTTACCGTTCGTTTCACTCTTGTTTACGCTCCACCCCGGTCTCGCAGAAATGACTGTTTTCGTTCATCTGCATTTTGATTGGTTCGTCAGTATGTCAACATCGCGAGACCATATGACCCAAAATGTTTGCTGTTGCCTGGAAACCGTTTGCTTGCTACAACGTGTCTTTCATACAGAATGTTCCTGGTGGGACATCGACGTTTTGTTGTCAGTTAATTTGTATGCTACACATATATGCGTTTAAACCGATTAATGGATCCCTAGGAGAAAACTATATTATACGTTAACATACAATTGATCAAGATGGTACTATCGTCAGCTTCTGTTGTCCAGTATGGAAGAAGAAAAGGTTCCGCGAAAAACACTTCTGGTAAGCTTGTAGAAGCTTTATGTGCTGTAAATTCTGGTATTTATTTAACCCATTTTCATGCTTGCCATCATTTTTGCATTTTTTTTATTTGTTACGTACGTACTTCAGTAAATGTTAAGGACGAGAAAATGCCTCCAGTTCAAGCTCCGGATCTCCGGCAAGTGACAGTGGTACCAAAGGCCGAGTGGCTCCGAATTCAAGACGGCCTGAACCATGTTAACAAGCAGAACGAGAGTCTCAAGGAAGCGTTCAAGCAGCGGCAAATTCTGCACCTACGCTCACAAGAAGTGGTCAAATTCTGGCCCAATACCATTGCTGTACGCATGCTTCAAATGCAAACGATTATTAGCATAATCGATAAATTAATCAATATATTAGTTCGTTCTGTGGTAAAATTCAATTTATTTTGACTAAAGTGAGTCTGAAATGACAATCAATATCCAGGTCTTAAACTAGTTGTGTCTTGTACAAGGAAGGAAGAACACATCAGAATACTGCAAATACTGCAAATTCATGCAAATGTATTTCCATACAGGGGAACCGACAAAAAGACTTAGAAGCCAAAAAACTGCAGAAGGAGATGGAAGAAAAGGAACGAGAACAAATTGATTTAGAGGAAGCCAAGTACCAGCAGGAAAAGCGAAAGGAAGCCATTGAAAAATCCAGAATGCAACAATACTACCAGACCGATAGAGTGAAGGGGCTTCATGTTTGTACACATTCTCCCCTCCTGTGCTTTATTTTATATTTTATTTATTCATTTATTTCTATGTTGAATGTGCTATTCATCAGAATGCAAATGTTTAGTATGTTCTAATAGCAAATATCCATTTTTTTTTTCAATAAAAAATTGCGATTGGAGCCTTGTGCTATTTTATAAGGTTCTGTTTGCATGCTGGTTGCATTTTCTCTGTCACTCCAGTGCGCACTGCTGTTGTCAGAAGTCCTGAAGGAGCGGGAGGCTCAACTGGAGCTGAAACTGCATCAAATGGGCACCCGGCGAAATGCGGAGAGAGACACTGCTGCTCAGCTCCGGAGTCAGGACCAGGAGGCGCGGGAGCGCGATCAGCGTGATGCAGAGCAGAGGAGGCAAAAAAGCAAGCTCATAGCAGAGGAGCTAAAGCAACAGTAAGCCTGATCTTCACCTCCTCATTACCAGGGTGACCAGATAATCCATGTCAGAGAGGATATTTGTACATGCTACAGGTTTTACAAATTACTTTAAAATTAAAAAGCTCCTGTGCGTGGCAAATTAGTTCAGGGTTACATTCAGCCCTGAAGAAACGTTGAAAAACATTTATTTAAATGGAAGCAGAGGTGCCTTGCACACCCTGTTGTGTTGCACAAGCATTGCAACTATATGATATAGGATCTGTTGTGGGCACGGCCTTTTTAATTTGGTGGGGATTATATAGACGTGGCAGCTGATTGGGTAACAACTCTGACACAACCCCCAAGCGAGAGAATAAGTCCTACAAAGTTTGTTGCACAACATTTTCAGATTAAACTCGCCCCATTTCTTCTTGCACTTTGACTGGTTTTGTTTATTTGATCGAAAGGCTCATCCAGCTGTACCACATTAACATTAGTGACACATGCATGATTACAGGAGACCAGCCAATCAGCACACAGCAAGAGCTCCATCAAATCCATGTCCTCTTAATTGAAATGGTATTTTACAAATCCTATCATTATTGCTGCAAATTATATTGTATTAGGGTGCGTGTAATTACGGTATTGTATAAGGTATGAACTATGACGTATAGATTACTATTATTTACAAAATGCAGGGTAATGGAGCATAAGCTCATTAAAGAGCAAGGGATGCTGGAGAGATCAAGAGAGAAGGAGGAACTCCAGCGGCTGCAGAACCTCTACAGCTTGGAGAGGAGCAGACAGGAGCAGAGGCAGCAGGAGGAGAAGAGGAACGCCATGAAAACTCACATGGTGAGAGTGTGTACAGTGCGCAGTGAAGCAGGGCTAGTTTGAAGAAGGCTGAGTTCAGTCAAACAACATCATCATTTTGATAAATGTTACCATGGTGGCTCAGGGGGCAACACTGGGCAACACCTCCAGGGCTGGTGGTTCGAATCACACCCTCTCTTTGTGTGTAAAGTTTGCAGGTTCTACCCATATCATGTAGGTGTCCTCTGGGTCACTCCTCCCACAGTTCAAATCATGATGTTAGGGCAGTGGTTCTCCATCTGGTTCCTATGTTGCTGCCAAGAGCACCGGTGTGTGACTGACTGTTAGGGTGATGTCTTTCTCGTCATTTCGGAGCTCACTGCTG
>JABFEB020000001.1:41548068-41568246 GCA_019775895.2 Stomatorhinus ivindoensis | reverse complement strand
CCCACCAGAGTGTTTTCATTCCAACCCTATTGTATTCAGGTTTATATGGTCCTTAACAGGCTGATAATGAATGTGGTAGGTTGAAAGCAGTGTGGTTTAGAATGAAAACATTCCGGTGTACCAGAAACGGGCTTGAGAACCACTGGGACAGGGTAACTGGCTTCTTTTAGTTGCCCGTAGTGTGTTACTGTGTGGGCCCTGTGACAGAATGGCATGCTGTTTAGGGTGTACCTCTGCTGAGTGTCCTGTATTTCATGGAGGATGGATGAACAAAAGCATTGTCACATTTTTAGGAGCATTTGGCCAAACAGGACGTTATCAGGGCTATAAACAAACAAAAGGAGGAGATGGAAGAGGAACACAGGAGCCTTTTCGCCAGTGCTAAAGAGAAAATGATGAAACTGAGAAATGAGAAAGAGGCTGAGATGTTCAGGCAAGTACACTGATTCTGCTGCAGAATTTTTGACAGAAAATCCACATTTTAGATATTTTGAATAACTGGTACAACCAGCCTGTTTTCCTTTCAAATAAAAAGGCATTAGTCTTTTGGCAAAGGGGACTGCGCAGCTGTGTAATAATACGGGTATTTGTGGAGAATATTGGGGTTATTTCCACAGTCTGGTTATGACATATCTGTCCTCATATAAGGGAAGTCCAGTTGTACAAGGAGAAAATATTAGAGAAGCTGGCAGCGAGGAAGCAGGAGCAGGTGATCGATGAAGAGGAGCGCATCACCAAGGCTGTGGGCCAGAGGGAAGCCAAGCTGGCCAAGGAGCAGAAAGAGAGAGATGAAAAGAAGGCAGCCATGCTGGATGCCATTACCTCACACAGAGAAGCCATGGTACCTCCAGCATCAGGCAGTGTTTCCCAATCCGGTCCTCGGGGACCCACAGACAGTCCATGTTTTCGCTCCCTCCCAGCTCCCAGCAAAAACATGGACTGTCTGTAGGGTCCAAATGACCGGATCGGGAAACTAAGGATACTTTTTTTTCTCACATTCCTAGTGATTACGAGGTGGATAGTTCAGGTCCAGAAAGTGAAAAATCCAGATCAAGATTTTGTTCCAATGAACCAGTTGAGTGCTCTGTGACCCTTTATACTCAAATGGTTGGTTGAAACAAAATCTTGGTCTGGATTTTTACTTTCTGGACCGGAACATCCACCTCTGGATTCAAATGTTGCTTGGGCAGCTACCTTACAGAATCTGTAACTGCTAGAATATATACAGTATTTCTGTAAGAAAGACAAAATAATTTAGGAAAATTAAGAAAACTTTGCTCTCTGCTGAAACTGAATAGCTGAGGAAAACAAGAGTTTACCACAGTGCATGGGTGACCTGCAAATGGGAATATCCAAATTGTAGCATACATTTGTGGAGATTAAATAATAATGGTTTACAATGTAATAATTACATGTTGTAATTATACTTCTCAAGATTAGATTACTCCTCACACTTATGTATAGCTATCATTGTTGGTACTGACATCATCCTTTCAAACCATAGTGAGACAATAAAATTAAAATATTAATTAACAGGATATTGGTACAGATATTCAGAAGTTATTTTTAGATGCAACGTATATTATATCCTTCTTATGGATAAAATATTATTTTAGCGGCAACAAAGGGAGGAGAAGGAGAGAGAAGACGAAAAGAAGGCGCTGGAGGTGCTTTTTGCTCAGAAAGAAGCAGACAGAGAATTCAGAGAAAAACAGCAGCTAAAGGCACAAAAAATGAGAGATGATTGTAAAGCTCTGCAAGACAAACACATCCAGCAAATGGTAAGAAAGTTTCAGGGTTTAAATCCTGAGTCTGAAATACATTCAACATGAAACTGGTCATCTCCTATTCATCAGAAACGATGATTTACTAAACATGTGACATGACAAGCCAGTATCTACCATTTCTAAATTCTGAGTTTCCTAATACATTCAAACATTCCCTTAGGCTGAAAGACACGCCAAGGAGAAGCTTCTGCAGAAAGAGCAGATGGAGTTTGACATAAAAAACATGGAGTTTCTCGCTCTGCAAGAGAGGCAGTTCCAAACCTATGCCCAGGGCATGATCAATGCAGCTGCTGAGACAAAGAGAGACACTTACCCACTGCAGAAGGCCGCCAGGCAGGACGGCAGCGGAAGGCTGGGCCCTATCTTAGGAGAGCAGCGCTTTTTAGTCCATGATGAGACTGGCGTTCAGCTGCCTGCCTTTGTCTCTGACACAACACGAGTCATCAAGGGGCTTCATGCGACAGAAGACATTCAACAGTCAAAGAAGCGACTAGGGTTTGCCTGGTAAACATACAGTTAGGGCTGCCATGGTACCAATCAGATTGATGTTTTGTTTCACCAATTACATTAAACATATATTATCTACAGTTTATTGTCTGGATTTTATAGTACAATTAAATCAACATAAGCACAAAGCAAGACGTGAATTTAAAAAATCCATACTCTTTTAAATGTCCTATATTGTAGATGTCCAAGTTTTAGTTGAACTTTATTTTTTGTGCATTTTTTAAAAATCCATTTTTAATTATTTACACAACTTCATAATAGCGTCACTAATGGTCAACAAGTCTGCCACCCTTGGATTTGGTTAGGAGCAGATGACAATACTACCTGTATGCCAGAAGGGGGTGCCGTTTGAAGTACGCATTAAACATACATTATATTTAAACAGAAATGCATGCAAAATAAATTCAATTCTGATTAAGTCCATGTAAGAAAGTCAGTTGACTATATATGTCCCACTCTCTAAGTTTTCTTATCATAAAGAAAGTTTCCAAGGGGCACGTGTGCAGCTGCCAAAGGCTATGGTTATCATTAGTTATGTCTATAATGAATGGGGAAATTCCATCATCCCAGCAATGACCGTGGTGGGAGCAGCCAAAATGTGTATCGTGGGAGTTCTGTAGTAACATAAACCACAAAGGTTAACGTTTGACAGAGGAAACCCTTTTTCTCTTAATAAACATTCTCACCAAGGTCTGAAATTTATAAATGGTGACACTGTGACTGCTAAAAGCTAGCTAGCTATGTGCCTTAACACGCTTCAGGGTAGAATTCATGTAGACAGGCCACCTTTACAATGACCTATGAAGTGAGCTGCCTTTCAACATATGCTTGACATTAAATGAAGTCCTGCTTCAGAATATACCCTGCTTTACATCTCAGGCCTCAGTGTTGCTTATTTATCCCATGTTTTACAAATCTCGCCCTTCCTTGCTGTTGATGCTACCTCACCTACTAAATCAGAAACAGAATCAAAATGACTTTATTAATACCCGTGGGGAAATTCTCTTACATTACAAAAACAAACTCCTGATGAAAATAAAGATTTAGGAAAGTTATGTACAGATAAAAGAAGAGATTTAGATAGAACCATAGAACAATAAAATAATAAAAATAAATAAAAATAATAAAATAACCAATAAAAATAAAACATGTAGCAGCATTAATATTAACATTGGTATAAATTAAAAATACAACTCTTGCTTTGCCAAGGAGTCTTCCTAACACCATAATCTTACTGCTGCTACGTTCAGTGTGCCTTCAATCGTCCTTTACTCTCTTTACAATGTAATCTCCTCCTATAATTTCATTCCAGTCATTGTAAAAGTCTTTTTCCCCCCTAACCGTTTCTTTCAACTTCTCCCGAATTTTAACAATGTCCTCTTTACCTTTCCTGTCAGATTTTAAATATATAAATAAAAAATAAGTTTCCCATTTATTGCTGAACATGTGCGATTTTCATAAAATACACCCGACTGGGCTTCCTTGGTGTTCCTCAAGTTCCTGAATTATTTCCTTCGCTTATTTAAGTAATATAAATATATAAATGCGCACATTATTTACTATTAGTCATTTAAATACTAAAAACCTTAAGAGGCGAGCTTATCATATTTGACCCATCAACATTTTAGAAACTGTACGAAATACATCCACCAATCAGCGAGCAGTAGCCAAATCACTGAATTTCCCACGTGCTATAGTCTTCCGGTGTTTATCTCAAATAAACGGGACTTAAGATTTTTTAACTGGTAGAATTAGCCAGAAGATCCTCCAATAATATACAGGACTATGTTTCCCCTGACATACTAGACCTTGAAGTATCGTTTTATGTCTAATTAAACACTAATCAAACATAAGTGTTAGTTGTCATTTTGTTAAACGTGCCATTCTGTGTTTAAGTAAAGCAATTTTTTTATCATTAGCATTATTTGTTCTGCTATATTCTGAAGCAAACAGTTTGTGTTGCCATATACTCCAAATTTATTATACTAGTAACATCATGTATCGGCAGTGCAAAGCAAACTGAAAGGTGTAATGATAATTTTGCCGTTGTTCTATTTTGTCTAAGGATTACGGTAATTGGGTAAGGGTTTGGGAATAGTGAGTAGTTATTTTTCGTTTTTAACATCAAATCAACAATAACGCCGATGCCCTTCTTTTACAGTTATACTAATACAAACGTATATATAATTAAAGTAGTACCCGCTCAAGAGAATTATTTTAAATGTTTTTTCCTTTTTGAGCAGAATCACAGTTCTACTACTTTGAAATGCCCTTTTGACATTGTAATGTGAGGAAGTAGCCGACGATCCCTTACGTGTCGAATCTAGCAACAGGAAAGAGCATCGTGTGCTCTTAGGTTTGTGGTACTTAGTTTGTTTGCCTGATGTCATATTAATATATAATGTGAGTAAAATAGAATCAGTAATTTAAAATTAGAAACCATACAGATTCATGAAGACCCGGAATAGCTGTCAGTGTATCGGTACGTTGCTGTGCCCACGTGGGGCTAATTGGAGATGCCATGCTTTTGTAATCGTGGTTCCCATGAAAGTCAAACTTGGATTATTATAGCAGGCTATACAGAAAACCAAATTGTCAGTGTAGCTACGATGCGAAGGATATGGTCATTTTATTTTAAATTTTATTTACCAGGTTTTTCGATATTAAGTGAATATATCAAAAACTTCTTTTAATTTAAACTACAGTAGTATAGCAGACTACCTAATCGCTAATAAATGTGATTTTCACCGCAATTGAAAACAAATACGAACCTGGTCGGGTTTGTATAAGTGCGAACGAATCCCGGTTTATTCAGATGAACCAGACAGTGTTCTTTACACAAGCAGTTTTTCGAGAAGATTATTGTCACAGTTTTGTGTTATTAGCAAAGGGTGCACTCTTAATGTATTAATTTTACCTCTCATTAGTCGCTAAAATATAAAGTTCGTTTTGCTTAGATCTGTACTGAATCCGTTTTTTTAGGAGGGCTGCAGAGGATTACACGTCATTGTAGCTAGACCACTACATTAACATTCAGGATTTCAGGATTCGTTTATTTCTCACATGCATTGATATACAGGTGCAACTCGCAGTGAAACACAGATCCAGTTACTCAGGCTGTCAAGCAATATAAAAGATAAATAAAAAAGTGGATTATATAAGACATTTTTATCTTCCTGCAGGGACAACTTCATTATTGACGAGGTTATGGATGTGGCTCCTTTTTTCATTTTGTTTTTCTGGATTAATATGTCTTCAAGAATGGATGTTATAGGCCTACTACAGAAACATCAAGCCGAGTGGTTCTAATGCCAAAAACTGAGAGTCCTTGAAATGAGGGATTGTGTTTGGATCGCCCCAGCCAATTCTTGAATCCCTTCCTTTCCCAGCTGTAGCCCCCGTTATGTTCTGGCTTCGGGCTTTGTGGCGCAGTCCTCGCAGGGTCATACACGTTGGGACATCAAACCGGGACCAGGTTTTAGAGCAGTTGCACGTATGTTCCACTGAGGACCAGGTGTTTGACGTGGTGGGAAAGAACAAGGCCAAACTGTCAGCCGGACATGTGGGCTGCGCACTTGGGATGCTGTGGCAATTTCAGAAGGAGAAGCCCTACATGCTGCGCACACTGGAGTTTGTCAGGACTCACCCACAATTCCTCACACTCCGTGTGTTAGCGGAGAACAAGATCTCCCTCATGGATGACGACACAGTGGTGAACATGCTGTATGATGTGTTAAGGTACGGACCAGGATTAAAAGTAAACCCAAGCTTAAGTCTGCCTTGTATTTCAGTATGAATCCCACATCCTGTGATGTGCATAGATCAGCGTTTCCCAATCTGGTCCTCGGGACCCACAGTCGGGCCACACTTCTTCTCCCTCCCCCTGTCTGTGGCTCCCAAGTACTGGATTGGGAGACACTGGCATAGATGATAATTATTTTACCAAAAACTTTTACTTTATCATCCGCAGGCTCTCTGTGGAACCCCACGATTCCCTCGTCCAGCAACTGGTTGCAGAAGCATGGGCCAGATTAGATCGGTGAGTAAAGGCCAGCATTTCATAATCAGCACATGCACCGTGTGAGGGGCACCTGCACGACTTCCTTTTGTTTTACAGACTTGATCTGGCCGCACTGTCCAAGTTCTCTGTCTGTGTGAGTGACCAGCATCTTCACTGCAGTCCCCTGATGGGTCAGATCGCTGAGATTGTAAACCAGAAGCTTGACTCTATTGAGGATATCAGGTACGTGACGAGTTTGAGTATCTGCAGCTCGTTAATACAAATTACTTTGCGTCTGCACTCTGCACAATGAAATGGCCTTTTTAGATTTTCATAATCTTTTTTTGTCTTTGCTGCAGGGTTCTGACTAACCTAATGATTAGCATATCTACTTTAGTCTCTCCTCGTCTGAGGGATGCACTCATAGAGAGCGCAGACTCCCTCCTGGACACCATGGACTCCTCTCTCTTCCGCAACCCAAGGAGGATCGTCCAGTTTCTGCGCAACATCAAGTACTGCCACCGCCCTCTGCTGGAGAAATGTGATAAAATACTCATCCCCAACGTCCCCATCATGGATGCTGAGGACATCGGAATTGTCCTGGGCCTGTACCAGTCCCTACAGTTTAATAGCTGTGACTTCCGCCTGGCTGCAAAACGGAGGATGATGAAACACAAAGATGCTTGTTCTGATCCTCTGTCCTTCAGCAAGTTTTTTGCTGCACTTGCACCTATTGCTGGACAAGAAGCCAGAGAAGGGTAGGGTATAATTATGTTATCTGTCGGGGGGGCAGAGAGGGGTAGGGTATAATTATGTTACCTGTCGGGGGGGGCGGGCATCCTGGCCAGCACCTGCAGTTAAATGCCCATTATTAAGCCATTAAAGAGAATTTAAATATATTTTAAGATTGTTTTAATTAAATAACATTTATTTTCTATTTAGTTAAATTTTAAATTCATTTAGTTTTTGGCCACTAAGATTCAATTTAGCATGACAATATTACTTCACACAGAAATTCATAACTGCTGCATTGTAATCATGACAAATATTTATGAGATGAAGATAAGTCTTTTGACACCACTGTTCTTAGATTGGAGAGTTCAGCGCTGCTGTTGGCTGGCGAGTTCAGCGCCCAGCAGGCATTGGCTGTGGCAGAGACCCTGGAGGAAATTCAGTGCCGGAACCTTCCGTTGATCAGCAAGTCAGTGCCACTGTCGCAGGTCTTTTGTGCGGGCAATGTCTGCTAGTGCCTTCCTTTTTCATCGCATTCGATCGTTGCAGGATCGCTTCGGTGTTGCATAAGAACCTGGATGCATATCGACCCGTGGAGATAGCCAGGATCACCCAGGCCTTAATTATGCTTCATTACCAGAACCCAGAGTTGTTAACTAAGTTAAGGAGCAAACTAGTGTGGTGAGTTGGAACTCAAGAAGGTTCAATAAGGGCCTGTGCTGTGGTCAGCTGGTATAGCTCATATATATTTTCGTTTGTTAGCCTCGTGCAGGTTAGCATCGTCCCCCAGGAGGTGTCCATGCTGACTCGCGTGCTCGCCATGCTGCCGTCTCCCCGGCTGGAAGAGGCAGTGATTTCACGTGTGGACGCCATCTTGCCCCAGTGTAACCTCAGCGAGCTCAGCAGCCTCGCCCAAGCCATCATCAAGTGGTTACGCGGCGACCCCGCGTTCCGCCACAGTGCGCCTGGCGTGCACTCACACCTGCTGCCGGTGCTGAATCGCTGTGGGCTGGAGAGGGCACGCATGGCGGACAAGCTGGACCTGCTACTGGAAGAACTCAAATATGTTTCTGGGGAGTGGTTTGAGGAGATGCTCCTGGACGACACTCTGTTGACCCTCGAGAGACTCATGGACCAGATTTCCGTGAGCAACTTACCAGAGATTTGCCTCTTCCTGACCAAAACCAACTGTGTTTTCGCCCCAATTCTGGATCGTATCGCCCGAGTAACCAAAGAGAACATCCATAAGGTACCGTTTCGAAAACGAGCAACTTCAACACCTGACTAATGATTTTGCAGCATATAAACCCATAATCATACCATGCCATGAACTGATGTGCTTCTTTCTCCCCCACTGAATTTTGGGCAGATTCATTATTCAGCGACTTACGCCATTCTTCTGCCGTTCGCCGTGTTGAATTATGATCCACCAAATGGAGACGACTTCTTTGAGTCCTGCATCCAGAAATTCTCTCCACATATCGGTAAATGCTACAGACGAAGTGCAATTTTAGGGCTGAATTAAGTTCACACTTGGGTTTACACCTTTTCATTGTCTCCAGGTTCTTTCGACCCCCACCTCTTGGTGCTCATGGCTTACACTTTGGCTCTGGCTGACTACTTTCCAGAAGAATTGATCAAGGAGATTTTTAGCGTGGATTTTTTAGCCAAGTTGGACTCCCAGCTAGAAAGTAAGATAAATCATTTTTTTTTGGTCAGAATAATAGCAATAATTTCTTGTTAAAATGCACCAAATTGTTTCCCAGCCCAGTCCTTCAGGTTCGCATTTTTGCTTCCTTCCAGCTCCCTGTCAGACAGTCCACATTTTTGCTTCTGTTTGTGGACTGTTTGTGGGTCCCTGGTGACTGGATTGGGAAAAACTGTATTGTAGCCTATTAAAATGTCCTGACCTGTCGCATGCCTCCGTTTCCCTGGCAGCACTGCCCGATGCCCTGAACATGAGGATCCGCCTGCGTCTGATGGAGCTCAACCGGGCAGTGTGTCTCGAGTGCCCTGAGTTCCAGGTGCCTTGGTTCCATGAGCGCTACTGCCTGCAGATGCAGAGGAAAGGTAATAGCACGTTGACACTAAGCTGGACAAACAGTGACAACTGTAATTTTCAAATAAAAGGACAACTTACAGTACTTTGGCATTTTTTTCTGTATTTTCTTTTCTAGAAGTCATGGTACTACTAGTTACCTCTTACCTCCAGGATTGTGGGATTTCAGTCCTGCTTCTGGTCTTTCTGTGGAGTTTACATTAAATCCCCAACACTCTGCCTCCCATAGTTCAAAAGAAGTCAGTTGTTGATCCGGACCTCTGTCTTTTCTGTAGTGTGTTTGGGTTGTGGACTGGCTTCTTGTCCTACTTCACCTGGACCCTCACCAGGTTGGAAAATGGGTGGTATTGCTAGTACTGCTGGTATGCTGATACGACCACTACTGGAGAATTACTCTGCAGCCCTTTTTAAATCCAGCAACAGTTTGTTTTGAGGCTTTATACTGGTCTTTACTGAGCCGATCCATTGTAGACTTGTGTATAGTTGCCTAAGTGCTATATATCGTGTAATATGGTTAATTTTCTCATTAGTCAATGGTGGCATCAGTCCAGTCCAGCAGCAGATCCACAAGATGCTGGGAGAGATCTTTGGAGGGATGAACTACGCCAAAGTGGCCGTGTCTACTCCATACTTCTACACCGTAGGTGTGTGGAACATGGGCGCTGTTCGGTTGATACGGTTGTGCAGGTTCGGCAGTGAGTTTGTGTCGACGGTGATTGTCCTGTAATGTTTTGCTCTATATTATTTACTGCTTGTCGTTGTTATAAGTATAACAGTGTCTACTTATCACCCATGTGGATTCTGACAGATTTTGAGTGCGTGATGGATAAGCACATGCGGCCCGTACCCTACACTGAGCAGAACCAGTTACAGATCACAGAGGAGGAGAAGGTCCAGTGGGGGCTGGACTCTGCATGGAAGGAGACAAGTGAGATGCCCCCTGGGGCACAACGGTAGGAGATCTTTATACACAGCTTGCTCGTATGTAATGTGTGATATTTTCAGTCAGCTGATAATAACTGGAGCCCCGCCCCACCTCTGTCATCAGCACACGAGTTTGAGTAACCTTGAAGGATAGATGTATTTTGGATCGCCGATTTCCTTCTCCGCAGCATTGCTTTGATCTTCCTGGACTCCAAGTCCTTCTGCAGGAACACGGGTCACATGAAAGGGGAGACGACGATGAGGAAGAGGCACCTGGAGATTTTGGGCTATCAGGTCCTGCAGGTGTGCGGAATCATAACCGACAGTCTCATTCAATGTTTTCAGAATGTTCCATCTTCAAGTCTTAATTCTGGCCTTTCATTAAACAGATTCCTCACTTTGAGTGGAACTCCATGGAACTATCTACCATGGAAGCTTGGAAGGACTACCTCAGAAAAAAGATATTTGCTAAGCTGCCATAGTACCTTTAATGATCTGTACTTCATTAAAGAAACCTTGGTAAAGGCGATTTACGTTTGTTTTGTTTTTATGTAATTTGGAGAATTGTCTGTAATGGAACATGGCTGTGTTTGGAGGTATACATATTTTTGGGGTTATTTTATAATGAAGTGTTTCTGAAAAACATGTGAATGCAAGGAGCTACCTCACACGTTGCTTCCTGTGCCATCATCTAAATTCATACTGTATTTTCCTGTATTTGTTTACAAAACTTTGATATAAAATTATGTAATATGATATTTTCAGTCTTGTAAAGTTTTTCAAATATTCATTATAGATTGTTAATTAAAAAAAAATCTGTGATATTGTTATACACTCTTTAGTGTATGGGGAAAATATCAGAAATGTTGAGACGGCTTTGATCAGTTACTCCACTCAGGCAGTTTAGATACACTTTATAAATAGTTTACAAAAAAAGTACATAAATACAATCTAGGTGAAACCGAAAGTTCAACATTGGCCTCAATTTTTTTAGGCACATAGATGCTAACTATGGAGACATTCCAGGTGGTAACTTAGTTAAAATTGACTTTCCTTCCCTTTCAAAAATGTGCTGAATGATGTCATAGTTATTAGGATATTTCCACTTCAGAAAGACAAACTATCAGTGATGAGAGGCTGCAGGAGCAGGTGCTGGTGTTGCCCATCAGAGCTTGGGCATCTTGGCTGGGTTGAGGCGCATGGAGACGCAGGATGACCCAGAGGCATAGCGCAGCTCCCTCAGCATCCCACTCCACTGCTTCTTGTCCTCCTCGTACCTGGCAGGAGATGAAAAGATCAATATTTTCCTACACTGATGACACAGAGATGGCTGGTTATTTATATGCGACACATTCATTTTCTACAATGCGACAAGACGGCGTTTTTCAACCCGGTCCTTGGAAACCCCCGGATGGTCCACGTTTTTGCTACCTCCCATCTACCGGCCAGATAGTCTTCATTTTTGCTCCTTCCAGCTCACAGAAACAAAAACATTCGCAGTCTGGGGCAGTTTGAGAAACCCTGAGGTAGAACAGTTGTGAGAGCCTACTGCCAGATGTCTGTGATCTCAGTGGGGGTGCAGTCCTTGTTCTCCATCTGAATCATGGCAAAACCTCCAACAGCATACAGGGAACCTCCACTACTGACGAGGTTGATGGAGCTCCTCTCCTGGGGGAACTCTGTGAAGGGGATCCACCTGAAGAGATAGATGATACGCTGGCATTAGTTGTGTGAGGGACGAGGTGATATTTCACCCTCCACACAGGTCCAACTCATCTTCAACATGTGGCACAGTACAAGAAGGCTGGGACATTGTTATAGTAACTGTGGACAAGTTTAGCCTGAAGTGCTTCGGCTGTTAAAAATGTAAGTCGCATTGGATGAATGTCAGCTAAGCAACCAGATGTACAGTAAGTGATAGCATATCACTGAAATATCACCAAAGAAAATGTGATTTAAAAAAAATGTCATGTTATACTTGTTGGTTCCAAAGTCGTAGACCTCGGACGTGGCGACGAGACCGTCTTCGTTGACGCCTCCAGCCACCACAATCTTTCCATTGTGAATAACGGCCCCAAACATCGCCCTAGGCGTTTTCATGGCGGCCAGCTCTCTCCACTCCGATTGCTTGTGGTTGTATGCGAACATCTTGTTGATGGCTTTGCTGCAGATCAATGGAAAAAGTCATTTTTTTTAACCAGTCGGCTTATGGGGATTTTGGTGTTGTTCTTAAAAACTGCAGCCTACTTGTCATCTGTCTTTCCACCGATGCAGAATAACAGCCCATTCTGGGACACCACGGCATGTCCGTGGATCCGGAGAGGCAGCTTTTTGGTCTCGGTCCACTTCATTTTTCTTAGCGTTTACAAGTAGATGACAAATTAAAAGTCAGGAGCTTAAGTTACCAGTATGGAAGGTAAAAAAAAGGGGTTATATATACTTACTCAGTGTCATAGCACATCACCGAGTCAAGGGACTCGTTGGTCTGGACGTCTTTTCCAGCCACTGCGAAGATCAGGTGTCCGTACTCTCCCATTCCGAACAGGCACCGCGGTGATGGCATTGGTGGCAGAGCGATCCAATCAGAGGCAAGACTGTCCAGCTACAACAAGAAGGGTTGGCTGTTAAGGACAGGCATGGCAAACCTAAAACTTAGTTTGGCTAGAAGTATTTTATAATGTTTAATGACAAATTATGCTTGTCTAAAGCAGGAAATGCATAAATGGCATGAAGTAGAAATCAATAATTTTCCAAAGAATGATTTGAGGCTTATTAAATACTTTGTTCCATACAGTACCTCAAAGTGCCACATACACCTAATATAAAGTTATTGCATTGTTAATACAAAGATAAACAAATTATCATGACTATCAAATTTTATCCTACAGTGTCAGAACAGAACGTTAATACGTAAAAAATGTGGCTGATCACCTGATAGAAGTAGCACTGTAGAGGCGTCTCTTTGTTTTCCTCATCCACAAACAGACCTCCCAGGATGTAGAGATGATTCTTCTTTGAGGTCAGACTGACATGGTTTCGTGGGATCTGCTCTGCCATGGCAGCCAGAAAGCATTCATTATCATTGGCATCGTACGCCACCGCAGCGGTGTCATTGATCAGCACGATCAAATCCTTGGCGTACATGCCATGCCTTTGGACGTCGTTAAGATAACCCGGCATCATTTCGTCCTCTCCCGCTGTCCCATTTACTACCGCTGCACTAGATTCTCCTTTCTTCTTCTCTTTCGCAGGCAACTTCCCAACAAAAGCATCCTTGATGACCTTAATTTTCTTTAACAGTTCTGGGTCTGCCTTGATTATGTCATCCTTCTCTACTTTCTCCTTGAAGTACTTCTCGGGCAGCAGGCGGAAGCGAATACAGTCAAAGGCGTCGCATAGGTTCTTCACCCGCTTTTCCTTGTCGGTCCTGACCCAGTTCATCAGGGACTCAAACACCAGCTCCTCTTTCTCAACATTCAGCGAATCCCCGCCAATAATAGCAAAAAGCTCATGTGGCTCCAGCTGGAGGAAGTCCTCCTCTTGGGAAAGGATCTCAAAGCGGTCCGCGATGTAGTCTCGGGCGGCTACAGCCAAACGAGGGCAACTGAGAACCAGCCCCAATCGGAATATAGCCAGGCAGTTTCCAATAGAAAGCTTCCGTTGCAAGTAGTTTACACACACAGTGAACACAGAGGGGATTTGAAAACGGTTTGCCAAAGCAAAAATTTCTTGCACGTTCTCATCTGTCAGGTCGATTTCTGCGGAATAGAGGTACTTTACTATCATGTCCATGACATTTGGGTCCACGTTCTCAAGAACCACTTCATTGGTACCCTTGATTTCCTTACCATCTTCAGAGAAGAAGACCTCACGGAAATAAGGGCTACAGGCAGCCATGATGAGCCTGTGGCAGGGCACGCTCCGGTCACCCACTTTGAGGGTACAGTCCACAAATTTGTTCTCGTTCAGGAGTTCCTTCAGGCCGTCCTGGAGCAGAGTGCTCTGATAGAGCCGTAGATCTTCTTTCATACTTTTCGGATCCATTCCTGAACTTGGAGAGCTGGCCATCGTACTTCTCGGCACACGGTCAAGGCTAGAAAAGGCTGAGCGATGTTCGTAGCTTGCAGTGAACCCCCTGCAATTTAATCTTGCTCCTCTAAAAATAGCCCCCCAACCCCAGCCTCCTGGAATTCAAGTTAGCCAAATCTGAAAGAGTCCCATCTCATGCAGCTGTCAACAGACTGAAAGAGGCAACTGTGATAGCGGGTCACCAGGGAAATATAGCTTTATGGTTGCCAACGACAGAGCTAGTGATGCTCACAGAGCTGAAATTTTGTCATCATTATTTTGTTCTATGTAACTATAATAAATGCGTGAGTACAATAGCAGAGGACAAACAAACTCTTTTACCGTTTCATTCATTTTGTTCAACATTGGTACGGGACTGTAATTTAAAATGTACCACAATTAATTATTACACTGCAAAGGATAAAGGTAAAGTATCTAAGTCACCTTGATGTGAAATGTGGTTGGGTTCATTAATGACTAGTAAGGCATGAGTAGGTGGGTTTAGGAAGGGATCCAACATCAGACTTGTAGGGTACAGCAATATTAGAAATGACAGAAGTGGGAAAGATCTGGTCCAAGGCAAATCCAATCATTTTAGTCCCTCGAACACTAGGAAAGGTATGGTGGAAAATTAACCCAAGTTGACTCATAACCTTCTCATGTGAACATGTTAAGTTAAAGCTAATACTCCCCCACCCCCCCCCAACCCAAAGGCAAGGCCTTGCCTGGAAGTCGAGGAACAGCTGCTTAACGTGACAGGTGAGAGTCAATCCTCTTCAACAGTTTGTGACGCGGGTCAATCCCTCAGACACATTTGTAAATAGCTGCTGGATCATTGTTCACGGGGGGGGGGGGTCTCAGAACTCCACACCAAACAAATGACTCAGCCCTCCTCCCTCTTCATGTTCTAAAATGGTACTTATATTTGCTATTTACAGATACAGATGAAGTACATAGGAGGAAATAAGAAAGCATAAGACCGTCAATCACCAATACTGAGACAATATACCTTCCTTCAAAATACTGAGATATTCAGAATGTAACTGTTTAATTATCGTACCAATATCACAAATTGCTTTGTACATATATACATTATAAATTAACAGCCAGACTCCTGTTCTGTCCTACGTATAAACTCAGTAATAAAAGCCTTGACGTTTGGAGTTGAAACTGTGACAGCAAAAGTACAAAAAAAAAAGAAAAGCAGATGAAGTTCTCAAGGCACAACTTCCCAGAGTCCCTGCAGTGTGAATCCCTCTTTCAGCTTCTCAATGGCCAGTCCAAGCTCGTCACAGAACACTGCTTCTCTGTCTTGTTGCTTTGAACAAATTTACACCATTAATCCATTAGTTAGCACTTCTGTAGCAAACGTGACAACGCTGAGTTTAACAAAAGACATTTCATACACGAATATGTCATATATCGATATTACCTTATGGCCATCTGCAAAGTATGCCTAAAAAAGAAGAAATACATGAGTATATAGTATATAAATGAAATGTTCATTGTATACATGTTCATATAGCAAACCATTGGAATAACTCTTAAATTGTTTTATACCTTCATCCATCCATCCATCCATCCATCCATCCAGTTTATGCAATACATTGTCATGGTTTAGTCATTCAAATAACTGCATTTATCAAAAGTGAAATCTGCATGTTAAAAGTGACTAAGCCTCATGAGGCAGAATCTGTCATAAACACTGTGTAACCCAGGCAACATGTGGTTCTGTTTGTACCAGGCTGTGGCACAATCCTTTAGCAACCCACTATTTTGAGAGTGTGACAGGGGAGTCTTCCCATTGGACCTGCTGCCACACCCTACCCACCGTGAAAGCGTCCGTCTGCTCGTCCTGCTCGATCTCCATATCATCGGCAGGCTGCTCCACTGTCAGCTCCTCCAGTGGCTGCGGCTGAGAGCGTAGGAGACAGCCAAGGGAACCGGGCTAAACCTTACACGTTTCATATCGTCGCTGCTGCAAATGGGGACTTACAGTGCCAGTCTCAATATCAGATAATGCTTGTGGGATTATCCTGAAATGCTCAACACAAGAAACCTTTGCTTTAAAATTAACAATCCTTTAATTCCACCATCCCATCAATAAATTAAATATTGTAATGACTTTTATTTGCAATTTATTTAAATACTGTAATTTTTTTATACAAAAGTCAAGAAAGACAGTGCCACTTTACAATAAGGCTCCCCATATAAAGGAGTTATGAATGGTTTATAATCTGGTTATTAATTAGGTTGTATCACTTTGTAAATTATTAATAGACAATGTTAAAGAAGTTATAACAGTTTTCTTTTTAATTAATGAGTTACTACTATTTACAAGTGGCAAAAGGGAGCCTTATTGTAAAGTGGCACCAGAAAGACTTTTTTGTAATTAAAAAAGACAATTTTAAATAAAATAGCAAATTATATCTGTATCTGGGTGATGGGAAAACGTGGGTGTTTTGTGTGGGGTTGGTTAAGGATCAGAAGGTACCTTTTCTTCCATCTCGTACTGTACTCCAAAGATGGGACTTGCGGAGTAAACCTTGTGTAGGGAGTTGATCTCTTTCACCACATCCTGTAGTTTCTCTATGGGGTCGATCTTGAAACCAAGTACATACCCACCTGTCTAAATGATGAATGTAAAATACAGACATGTTAGGAAAAATGTCAAAGTATCTTTACTGTCATCTTCAGCTCCATAATGCATGGCTTATACAACAAGATGAAATATAGTTCTTGTTATTCAAAAAAGTAAAAAATGGAATATAAATTTGTAAGACATGTAAATTCCACATATTAAGACATAAACGAAAGAGATATAAGACAAAAAAAGTAAAAGTTAGGCATATGAACAACACATGAATGAACAGGAATGTGCAAAAAAATGACAAATAATGATCTACATCTGATGTGGAAGAGGGTACATCTGAATTACAATGGTGTGTGGCATTGTATTTAGTTTAAATTAAGGCATGAGTCCACCTTTGAGACATGCACAGCAGAAGCTTCCCAAAGGAAGGCGTTAGTCAATTAACAAAAACGGTACACCGATATTAAGGGTGAATACATTCGTTATGGATTAACGACATAATCAAATTCACCTGCTGAGAGCTCTCTATCACTAACGCCAGTCCAAATTTGGAATCTCTGATCCTGATGGAGCGCTACAGAAAAAAAAAAACAGATAATATTTTCACAGTACATGCATTCATCAGTACACTACCTACCAAAATGAAGGCAAACAAAACAATGGCTGTCCATTTTTTTTTTACATGAAATCAGGTAATAAAAGTGCATTCAGACTCCCAAAGCAGTACAACTTATGTACTACTGGTGATCGGGCTTACAATCTGCAGGTAGGGGATGCTGACGTTGAAGCTCTCGTTCATGTTGGCGTGCCACACAATTCGCACATTTGTGATAAAAAAGGTTCCCAGGTTACCCTATCAGGTTAAAGGAAAGACAGAAGAAGCTTTTCGGTGCAAAGCTCATTTTGCTTCTAGAAAAACAGTGTTTAGTACTAAGTAAGAATTGATTTGTATAGCATATGCAGCATAAAATGACGTTTCGGGAAGCTGTTGAACAAGGATGGGAAAGTTAGATTTAGAAAGAACAAGGATGGACTAACAGCTACAGCTCTACTGTGGAGTTGTGGATATTTTTTTAACTGCCTCATATCAAAGATAAGCGTGAGTGTAAGCAATGCAGTACTATATTAAATACTGGGCACATTACAAACAAGTGCCTTATGTGATTTAGTTGCACAAATGACTTACATACCTGGTCGCTGGATAAGTTCCACACACCGTTAATTTTGTCATAAACCTGTTCTTGTGGCAAAAGTCTCAGCTGTTTATTATGAATTAGAGCTGCTCTCAACTTCAAGTCACGATACATCTTTGAGGTTTCATAAGCCCTTTGAAGGAAGGAAAAATGACACTTTTTAGATGCTCCAAGACTGATTTTTGCCTATAAATTTAACCCAATAAAAACAGACTTTCCTTTACAGTCCCACAGATCATCTGTTATAAATTCATAAGTCAGAGATGTGCAGGGCTGCACTTAAAGTACCTGTGGACTGCAATGACGGATGTGAACAACCTGGGGCTTCCAGGAACCACACTGGTGAAAATAAACTCAAACCTGGTGTTACTGCTCTTCGTTAATATGTACAGTGCTTCAGTCTGACCCCTCAGTTTCTGGAATAGAGAAAAACACCCAACGATCGATTGATCGATCGATCCGTCCAACCATCCATCCATCCATCCACTTCTTATCCTGTCAGGGTGATGGGGCTTGGAGCCTATCTCAGGCAGCATTCAGACAGGAGTAAACCACAGACAGGAAGCCGATCCATTAAAAGGCACAAACTATTTATTTCTGTTACAAGATACAGTACTTATACTTACTGAATTAGCAGTTCTTGTGGTAATATTAATAATTGAGTTGTAACCCACAGCTGAAGAAGAAAAAAAATGTTACAGTAAAATGTGTGCAATGTGCATTTAAATAACCTGTCCAATGACATTTTTTTCAACTTAAAGTGGATTTTTTTACTTTTAAAGTGTTTTATTTCTCAGGCTTCAGAATTTACATTGGTTCTATCCATCCATACAACATCCATAACCACTAATACAGTAAAGGGATGTGGTTAGAATAGATCTGTATAGCCATTCTTTGTAACTGCTGTCAGAATCTGACCGTGAAACTGGGCTCATCAGGACAGAATCAAGAATTTTGATTTATCAAAGTCTAGTCAAACCTGTTGTCAAGGTCAGAATGATGAGGTAGTAACTGCTGTATCTTTGCGTGGCTCCTACAGCACATGCAGTGGTATTTTTTGACGGGGGGGGGGGACACAGATGGTGATACTTACATAAATTGACTCTGGGTAGAGCCAAAGAATGCCAGATGATTCTCAGATTTGTGACAAGAAGCCTCCCTGAAAATCCAAAAACTCGGATGATGTACGGCAAGGAATCCAAACTTAAATAAATGCGTGACTAATGTATTTTTAAAAATATCTTACCTCTGTCTCCATTATTTCCTTTGGTGTCTTCAATAGAATCTAAGCAATCTATAAGGACTTCGCCTGGTCTCGTTTTCATTTGCCTTTACGACAAGAAACATTCTTAGGTATAAAGCAAACACATTTTCGACTATATTAACACTGCGTATTATCGTTTATTATTGTTATTTTTATAATATTAGGCTACATTTCAAGTATATTTAAGGAACGTCTGTAAACTACTGAAAATGGGTTAAAGCACATATCATGCAATTTAGTTAGTATTCTATATATTGCCAGTACCATTGCTTGCACAACAAACATATACAAGAAAACAGAAAATTCTTTGTGAACAACCATGCTAGGTAGTCTTGTGGAACTATATTTTTTAATCCGTAACTATACAACAGATTTCAGGTACTTACTGCGCAGTAATATCGAACCTAACATCCCTGTCTTCCCAAAGAGCATCCAACATAGATGCCATTGCAGCGTGGTTTATTCTAAACGGCTACGTCTTTCTGATTATTATTATTATTTAGAGAGTTATTTACGTCGTTACTTCAGGATTAAGACGCATTATCTTCCAGTCATGGACTCGCTCTGTCGTCCCCTTGGTAACCGTACTACGGTAGGCACAAAAGGTCAAACCGCACACTGTACAAAAAAGCGAATATTTGGGGCCCGGCGGTTATCGTCCGACCAGGGTATATCCAGGACAGCCTTTTTGATGGTATGAAGAACTGCTTCAGTCCCCAAGCCTCTCCTGAAGAGCACCCCAGCCATTCCGTGTATTTGTTACATTTAACATCCAGCTCAATTATTTTTTAAATTGAATTAGTGTAAGAAAGTCAGTTAGGTATTGATTAGCTATAAGTGGTGAGCTTCTGGTCGAATCAAAAAGTACATGGATGTATTGGATGATTGTAGCAAATACTGGGGTTAGGGTTATAAGAGATTCTGAAGTGGCTATGCTTATATACTTTGACAGGCATAATATCATAGCTTTACACCAACAAGAAATAAGATCCATCCATGTTGTGTAACTGCTTGTCCTATTCAGGATGGTGGTAGTGGGGATGGGGTCGGG
>JABFEB020000001.1:41527640-41547968 GCA_019775895.2 Stomatorhinus ivindoensis | reverse complement strand
GGGGGGGCTGGTGGCTGGAGGTCCGGAACATGTCCTAGAGGCTACGGGTGCAAGGCAGGGAACAACCAAGGACGGGGCGCCAACGCATCTGGGCACACGCGCACACTATGACAAAAATATCCTATTATAAAATACAATTAACGCAATATCAACAAATGGCTCAATGTACAAAAAGGCTGATCTGACCAAAGCAAGCCTGATGAGTATTTCCAATGTGTGGAAGCAAAAGTCTGTTCTGAAAAAGCTACAGAGGTCAGTGCGGTGATCGTGAAGATAAAACAGGAGTACAGTGCATAGCTGCATAATGAGAATAGAGCCTACGGTGGACCAGGGCGATCGTGTAGAAAGGCTGTGAGAAGCGGTGTGGGCCGACGAGACCAAGCTGTAGTATTTCACTGTAAAAGGGCAGATAGTATTGTGCTGCAGAATTGAAAGAGCTGTTAACTCGATTGTTGTCATTTATTGCCATGGCAATGGGTTTGCCAAGATTCAAAGAGAACCGTTGCTGTACCAGAAATATGCACATCTGTTAAATTATTATTATTATTATTATTATTTCAGAATTCAGGTAAAATTGGACCCAGTGAAAAATACGTAGTTACATTTTTTCCCCACTGGATGGCAGGCTTGGACCTAATTTGTGTTTATAGTAAGGTAGAAATCGTCAGTAATGCGCGTGCATCATTTATTTGTTTGTTTCTTTGTTTATTATTATTATTGTCATTATTATTATTAATAACAATAATAATAATAAATGCATCAAATATCCTTCAGGATAATATATCATCTATTACTCAGAAAGCACAATAAAATTGTATGGTCTGTTTCGTTTTTACTCTGATATTGCTAAACAACTTAAGTAAATATTATGGATAGCACTTAAACTATTACTTAGGTGTTAATTAACCACAAATTAAGTCTTTGTTACATGCTAAACTCATGTTAATTCATCATTAATTAATTGTGATATCTTTTATCAAGCATATTTGTTACTATAGGCTACCTGTTAATTCTGTAAACCTTTGAGAACTACTGAAGGAACGAGTCATGAATAACACAAGTGAAATACTGATCCCATATTTGTTTATTATTAATGAATCGTGGTGCATTTTTAGCTCAAGTAGCGACTACATTTTTTCATGACTTGTACTTCAGTAGTGAGTTATTACTAAATATTTGTGCCCGGTGTACTGTTACCAAATTATTAAGTGACCATTAAATATGTAAAACAACACAACCCTTTAAAGGCAATTTAAAGATTTAATTCTATACCTGAGCACATCTTTTGCTTATGGGAATAAAAATCACATTCAGCCACAGTCGTAGCACCTCTCAGCGTAAGACCATACCCAACTCTGAAAGGTTTATATGTCATTTGTTAATAATTGTCATTTTTCTATTAAACTAGTGAAAAACACAAACATTGTATTGTATACAGTAGTAGTAGTAGTAGTAGTAGTAGTAGTAGTAGTAGTAGAAGTAGTAGTAATAATAATAATAATAGCAGTAGTAGTAGTAGTAGTAGTATTAAATACCTTAAGTGGATCTGACCAGCACTGGGTATTTTGTACGCGGTAATTCTTTATTGGATGTGAAAATAATTTAGCGATGAGTCTTCGCAGCTATTACTCTACGTTGCCAAGTGATGGAGCCATAACACAATAAAAAAAATCCATGACTCAGGAATACTTTAGTGATCATTACTCTTAGAACAATGTATTATTTTTAATGTCACGTAGTGGTGCGGCGGCACTTGTGAAGGAGTGTAATCAAATATAGTATTCATATAATTACTGTGGTGAAAATATATGGATTCTGATATCCGTTTGTCACTGTTATTGTGAAGCATAACATATAGTATTACTGCAGCCGCGCTCGCTAGATGGCAATCCTGTCACGGCCGTGCACCTCCGCGAGTGCCGGGAGGAGAGGCACCCAAGCGGCACGGGCCGGCTCCCCCGAGCCCGCAGGGTCCTCAACCCAGAGCGACTCTTCCCCTGTGCTTGGCTTCAGCGCCAGCTCTCACCTAAATCTGTCATACAGATTTGGCGCTGCGTCATTGTGGACGCGCTTCGAAATGACATGTATAACGTGGAATATTGTGCACATTTACGAGCTGGGTTTCACCTTAGAGCGGAAATTCTGTAGCTCTGCCCGGTCCGTCCTAGATATCCCAAAACACGCGTCAACAGACAAATAAACCCCCACACTATGCTAAATAGAATTATCTAATTCAGGAACCTTAACAAATTTTCTACAGTTGACCGGTCATCAATTTTTTTTATTTAAACTTCTAGCAGTTTATTATACACAATTAGGTAATCTACCCAGCAATGTAAAATTAAACCATTTTAAAGCACTGTACATAACTGTTATATAACAGACATTTTTCTTTAATTTGTTACCATTAGTTTTGATCATTGGTATCAGTGACATTTCTTTTCAAGCCTGTTAATTTTTAGTTAGATTTTTTAGCTAATCAAAATAAAATAAGGACAGGGACAGGTAAGAATGTGTCATACATATTTATATAATTTAGAGTATATAAATGTACTCATACATTTTGCCTTGATTGTGGCAAAAATACAATCACAGGAAATCAGCATGGATTACAACTGAACACATTTATAATGCTTAAATCAAGATAGTCGGTTGGTGGTACACATTGGTAAATATCTGTTTCGATTGTGTCCAGAATAATTCATTTTTCAGTCCCAAGTTTCAGATTCCCCTGCTGTCTCCAGCTGCACAATATTGCCAAACCTCATACCGGTTTGTGTTTAGTGTCTATTAACAAATTTAATATTATTGTCAACACACGTCTGCATTTTAATTTATAAGTGAAAAAAACCCTTTCCAATTATGGTAGTGTTTCCATTTTAGTTTGTAGACCTTAAAAATTGTGGATCTTTAAACCATTCTCATTTTGTTTCTGAAACCCTCTCGTGCTTTGTCACTAGTGAGAGCGCCCATTACATTGCCCTTATTGCTCATTTACCACTTACCGTTGTTACAAGTGGACCAGCAGTTTCCTAAAGATTTTTCTATGATTCAAAACATTAAATAAAAGCACTATAGATGATTTTTAAGATGACTTTTTAATTATCGACACAATGTCTGAAATCTTGAGGATATTTTGGCTATGCCTAATGCCACAAAAGTACTGTCCCTGCCCTTAAAATAAGCCGAATTAAGTGAGGATATGAATAACACAAAGAAACAAAAGAAATGACCGTGTCTTTACCTAAGACAGGAATATGCATTAGCGTCTTTGGCAAAGCAGGCTCTGCACAGGCTTTGTGGCCTATAGCATCAGCTCTGATGCATATTTCTTTGCTCCATCCCTGCCTGGGAGATCTGCTTCCAGACTCTTCATGTGGTGATCTAACTGCAACTTGGGAGCATTTAGGGATGTGTCACTCTGCATCTTCAAAGGGAACAGGCCTAGTATTCTCTCTCTCTCTCTCTCTCTCTTTCTCTCTCTCTCTCTTTCTCTCTCTCAACAAGGGGGCTGCTGGTTTAAACCCACAGTCCCTCTCCTCCATTCTCCACCTCTCCCCTCCTTTCCTCTTGCAGTGTTTACAGGATCAAGTGGCCATTGCCAGCCCCTGTGGCTAGTAAGCGGGATTTTTCCGTCCCACGCTGCTGAGGCTTCCATGACTTCCAGTGCAGTGCAGAGAGGAAAAATAACGCTACCAGAAAAGTATCTAATCGGTCATTGCCGTAGCACCGCATTTACAACTAGTTGTTTACAAGCACAATTCGAGTTATTTATGAAGGATACGGGCGTGTTGGGAAATGACACGCCGCACAACTCCCACAAGAACACTTATGAGTGGTCCAGTCCTTTCCCAATTCAAATTAGAGGGAATCGATCCTTTTGGGAGTCAGTTCGATTCGGAAAGAAAACAGCATTTAGCAGTGAGGGGAAGCTGTTAGCGGGAGCCAAGCTGAGGCGCTATCTCGCGCAGGTAATGAGTCTCATTAATTCCTGACCTTTTGCATCGTTGTTCCGCTCACCTTACTAGTTCTCTCCTTTTTTTTCTCCACCCCAAGTTAATAAGACATGCTCCTTTGTAATTCCTCCTATATATTATAGGCTTGCATTTTAAAATCAAGGAATTAAAAAAACAGCGTGTACCCTCCGTATTTAGCATTTAGAAGTAATTGTAATTTTTAAGTATGGATTTTAATATTCAAATAACGCAAATTAAAATAATTAAATAATATGCATTGTAATGAATGTCTGCACATTTTCCGAGACTAGGGTATTAGAGATCATATTAGACTAAAACAAAGAGGCACTAGCCGTTTTCACTTAAAATGCTTTACTTCTTAAAAACGATTAGAAACGAAACTGTTGGATTAATTTATGGGGTTTCCGTTTTCCACGAACAATAGCTTTTTATTAATCAAAACTTGACGTGCTCCACTGAGAATAGCAGCATCAATATGGGAAATCATTAAGAGAGCTAATAATGAAGAACAGCAGTATTAGAAACGCATTAGGCTCGGACTCAGTACGGTTGTTATGGTGCTCGTCTGTAACTTTGACAACTTCTCCTGGTGCGGCTTACATTAGTGCGTTAAGTATGTTTAATTGGCACGCGTTACAATTCCCATTAACAGCTGGGGAAATATTGACACGACCAAGAGGCATCGCATTAATACGCTTGTAAAATCTAATCAGAAAAACCTGTTGTTCGTCATGTAATATAGACCGTAAGCCGGTGGATGTCCTGACGAGAGGAAGCTTTTCTGATCGACCGCCGACCCGGTTTAATGTGCGATTAAGGAAATCAGCGCAAATCCTATTAGACTGTCCATACGATTCCCACCCCAATGCTATGAAAAATGTATGAAGCCCACATAAGATACGCAATCCATACATGTTACGTGCACATGTGTTGCGCGTGAATGACCTTACGCATAAGCAAACGCACGCAAATCTATAATCATCATAAAAACATATAAAACGAAACGAAGGCTGCTTTATTATAATTAGATAAATAGATGTGCCTCTGCGTGGGAATTGCATGCTTCGCCGTGTTTCGCTGGTTAGCAGCCCTTGCACTGCGCTGATCTCATTGCATTAAGAAACTCCACTGTTTGCGGCATAAAGTGATATACCTGCGCTGCACACTGGCCTTTTCAGCGGCCAGCTGCTCCGCAGTGAATATTTCCCCCATTATTGATTGTGTACATAATGCATTGCACAAAAAGAGAGACAAATACAGGGTTTTCTGTCCTCGTGAATGACTAAAGCACAATGGGGGGAAATGATGTGATCTTTTCACATTTATCCCATCAATCAAAAATAAGGGATTTGACTTTTGGCGCAGAAATCATGCGCTCTCACCTTGCTATATTAAGTCATACGTGGGCAATGCTGTGTGTATGAAACAAGCATGTCGCGGTCATGCTACGAGCTGCTGGAGGGGGCAGCCAGCTGGATCCGCTGAATGTCAGGTGCTCCTTTGTTGTTTAATTTATTTTCTTTTCAAAGTGAAGAGGGGCGGCCATGCTGCGAGAGGCAGCCATTGATGTCGCTGTAGTTAGGCGGCCTGTCCCCCCCGCTGTTCTGTCTGGAGCAGTACCTGTGCACCTCGCCTACAGTTGTCAAAGCTCTTGGCTTTAGCTAAACGTGCTCGGCTGGACCGAGCTTTCTGCCGTGGCAATATTTAATTATTTGCCAGCGAGGGAAGGCTGGAGTCAGGCGACCTGACACGTGGGGCTCGGGTCCGCTGCTATTTGTCTACAGCATCTCCTTTCATAGCCATGACAGAATATACAAGTAAACCATTTCAGTCAGCTACGTTTTTATTGTTTTTGAGTCTGCTTCACTTACCAATTTATAGATACAGTACACCACCAGATTCATAGGTACCCCCTTTGGTGAAACTGCTATTTTTAACCAAAGCTTGTAATTTCCAAAGGGAATTCTGGATGTGTGTGTGTGTGTGTGTATATATATATATACGTATACACACACACAGGCAAATGCGTACCCCCCCAACCCCACCCACAATGCCTTTGGGGCTCAAGTGTGATGTTTCTGTGGACCATTGCACATGTAAGTACCCAGGGGTGCGCGATGCCAGGTCGGAGTGGATTATATCTCTAAGTTCTCCAAACGTGATTGGAGGCAGCCATAAACTCCTGCCGCGTTGCTCCACATGAGGGGAGGGGGACTGGGGGGCGGGCGGAGACATTTATCAAAAGCGCTTAACGAGTGAGCTATTTAATTAATCAACAAATCAGACATCTGTTTCTACTAAAGGGGGATTTAAAAAACGAAAAAAGGCATTCCTGGTACACATTTGATTTTAGTACAATATACAGTATTTGAAGAAAAATATTTTGTTCCTCTAAACATATTTATTTTCTGCAGGCTGCTCCTGTGGTCCGTCCTCTCGCCATAAAACTAGCTGCTGGGTGGTGAGTTTGTCGGCGTCGGTTCCGGGTTCTGCTCCAGCCTTGCAAACGTTATTTGGGCGGAAGACAACGGGGGAAATGATGCCCGGTGAGCTCTCGCCGGTCCATGCAGTCCCCAGATAAATCTGAATTACCCGTATAATAATGTCCCGGCTTATCATTGCTATGGATGAACGAATCTTACTCCATCATTTACTGTAGCGGCAGACAAGCTCTTCGCTACTGAGGGATTTCTGGTCTGATTGAAATACCATGACCGCGTTCTGCAGCACTGAGGCAGAATGTGTTATATTGGTCTATTTCCTGGAAGTTGTAGTGGGTCATTCATGGGATAACACAACAATAAAATTATAATAACAGCGTTTGAAAAAGTTGGTACAGTAACAGCATTATCTTATATAAATCATATTATTGTATTTTGCCAGGAATAAACAAATACTACCACTAATTATTATTATTATTATTATTATTATTATTATTATTATTGTTGTGGCTTAGTGATTAGCACACCTGTCTCACACTTCTGGTGACAAGGGTTCGAGTCATGGGGTTTCCTCTGGTTTCTCCAGTTAAGGTGAACTGCAGTTACCAAATTGTCCGTGAGTGGATTGTGTGCCCTGTGATGGGTATGAGCCCAATCCTGGATTATTCCCTGCCTGTATCTTCTGGGATAAGCTCCAGACCCCTATGACCCCACATGGGACAAATGGATGGATAATAATTAAAAAAGAACAGCAAACTCTGATTAGCAAAGCTTTAGGTGTCCGTGGAGTTCCAGGCTGATAACCTGTCACTCCCCTAAATCGGTTGTGTATTTTGAAAAGAGTATAAAGGAACCCCAAAGCCTTTTATGAAAGCTGTCTGAATTATTGGCAACTACAGTAGCACATTCTAGTTTAATATTGATTTGTTGTTGTCCTTTCAAGTTAGCCTACAAACATGTTAAATTCTGATGACTTCTCACGTGTAGGCGGGCTAACAGACATCAAAAGACGGTCATAATTAGTGCCAGTAGTAATAGCAGCAGGGGAGGTATAAGTATTTTAATTAATATTGGTATAATTAGTGGTAATAACAGTTCAAGAGTTTAAGATAAGGATACTTAGCCAAAATACATAATTACATTAACCTTTAGACATTGTCTAATATATGTAATAATATATTCATTTTGTGATGGCAGTAGATGCATTTTAACCTGAACTGGGCACCAGGAGGCTGCAGGTTGACACCTCAAGAGCATGAACTCTTCTTAAAGTCCATGGGCTTCAAGGGCGTCTAGTAATATCCCATAATGAGATTTGCAAAAATAACCCATAAGCCACTGCAGTGAGCTGCTAACCTGTGCTGGGTCTACACCCAGTGTTGGGTATCTCAGGTCCAGAAGTTACAAGTCCAGACCAAGTTTTTGTTTCTACCATCCAGTTGAACATAAAGAGTCAGTCACAGAGAACTCAAGTGGTTGGTAGAAACAAAAACTTGGTCTGGATTTGTAGTTTCTGGACCTGAAATGCCCAACATTGCCCACACCACCCTGTCTAGGAAAGATGAATGGATGGACTCTGTAAGCGACTGAGCAGTAAGGAGTTTCTACAAATAGAAATTGAATACAAAATTGAAAACAAATGTTAATTTTTTACTCGGCTGGTATTGAAAGTGCTTCAGGTTCTTCTGGCTGGCGAATGGATCCCCAGGTACAGGGAGTTGGATGATAGGACGGGCCTGTGTTATTTGCGCCCTTGGGATGTGAAGAGTGGGAATCAAATAAAATACAGAAACAACTATTTGGCCTTTGTAACTTAACGAGGCAAACTGTAAACCCCCGAGAACTGGCACTTCGCTTATGGATGCTCTCCATCTTTAAACACACTCAACCAGCTTGTTTTAGACTCTTAAGCAATTAATTACAGGTGAGAAAAGAGGTTGCCCTCCCCCAACCTGATCCCTCCCCTGAAATATACATGTCTTATAGTGGGTTTTGTTAGGTAGCAATAATCCAGTTGCAGCATATGGAAAATGCAGTAGAAAAATTGCAATGGGCGAACAAATGAAACATCCAATGAAATGCAGATTGTAGTAGTTTTATTAGAGACCCAACGTTCTGGAATCCATCTCAGGTGAAGCACCATTAAGATATCCAATGAGGGACCCTGAGGGGAGCGTGAAGAAATGATGGATAGCAGGGAAAGAAAAGTTAACAAAGCAGAAAGCAGACGTGGATGTTCGGAAGAAAAAAATCAGGAGAGGTGACACAGAGGTAATGAGGGAGACTGAACAACGGACCATCGTGGGAGAAGGCGAGGGGAAAGGAGTCAAGCTTCACTGACCTGTATTTCAGCTTTTTTTTTTTAAAGGACACAGAGTGTATGGAACAGAGTGGAAATTGGAGCAGCACGGGTGGTGAACGGTGGAACAGTTGCATAGAATTTACATTTAGAAAGGAAATATCAAGTGCAAACACATCTTTGAGTGGGATGCAATAATCCAGAGTCACTGGTGAGAGAGGAACGCGGCGGACGTCAGTGACCTCGCAGATTCTGGCCTGGAAACGAAACAGGAGAGTTACAGACACCTACGATAACCTGGCGACATGTGCGTCAGAATGAACGGCAAAGTACAGCTTCATATGAAAAAACATAAGCATATTTGCAATAATTTTACAATTTAATATATTTGTGCCTTGAGTGAAATACTGTGATATATCTGACATTACACTAGGGGTTTTAAATGGAATAGCTCTTTCTCGCTGAGAAGCTTGTCTGATGGAGGGACTTTTATCGTTGCTATCGCCGTTTACAGGGATGCGTGCCTAAGCTCCACCACCTAGGGCTTGCATTATAGGACTTTTCTGTCTAGCTTTGTACCGTGGATGAAGATGCCATAATCCTCAAACAAACTCAAATTCCCCTGGAAAAAAGGCTCTTGATCCTAAATCTACTCATTTTCTTCAAACGGCCTTCCAGCTCTTCCTAAAAGAGGGCAGGATATTGGGAAATCGGCTACAAGTGCCCCACACCCCAACCTGGGCCCAGAAATACTGGCCGAGGCTTTGGGGGCTGGGCGGGGGATCGGACTGAGCATTCATTAAAAGGCAAACTTTTCCTTAGGCTTGGATGTCATGTCAGTCACTGGCAGTGTTTGCTCTCCGAGCAGGAAGAGACATCTCCTTCTCTCCCTGTCAGGGGCTCTTATCATCTTCAAAGCCATATCAAAACGCTGTTTGTTCTGAGCTTTGATTCCAGCCGCACGGTGGATTGAGTGAGGTGCGGGTCTGTTTGAGAGTGTATATTCCGGAGCCTGCCAGAGACCATGTGCTTGTCTTGCCGTGTTTGTCAGCTCGTATTTGAGCTGAAGGATCCTATTAAAACTAAACACTGTATCAATTGAATATTGCCATCTCTAATATTGAAAGGATACCTTAATAATAATAATTCAGCCTTAATGCACTTTATGAACATTCTGCGAGGTGAGTTTAAACACTGAAACCCTATGTATTCCTTTTGATTTGTAGATTTGTAGAGAACTATTACTATTTATGCCTTAAAATCTAATAATAGTTAAATTTATCCATCCATTTTCCTTGCCCATTTGTATTATACAGGGTCATAGGAGTCCAGGGCATCTTCTGGAAACAACGGCTGCAGGGCAAGAAAAAACCCAGGATGGGGTGCCAACCCATCTCAGGGCACGCATACCATTCACGGTAATAATTCAATATTATATATTATTTATATCAATGGGACATATTGTGCCATCCATCAGTCTACATTAGTTTATTTTTTGTCTGTCACTGTAAGCCACCAAAAAGCACTAAAATTATATTAAAACTGAACTGTCCTTCTGCATATTTATGTATATCGTTCAAGACCCTTATGGCTTTTAATAATTTTTTAAATTGCATCAAGAGTCATTGCATTTCACTTAATGTTAGGGTGGGGGAAAAGGTTGTTTTCCGGATGGAAGTTGCTTATGGAGAAGTATAGATGGGTATCATACTCGTCGTGTCAGGTGTGAGATTACAGCAGCCATGGGGGTTATGAGGGCCTGTTTGTGTGTTCCTTGTGAAGGTCACCAGGAGGGCCCGCCTGGCCACAGTAGCCTTCCTATGGACTCGTCCTGGGAAGTGACTTGGTCCGTTGGGTTTGGCTTTCTGGCACCCAGCAGGAGAGCTGGTCTTCCTGAGGTGGGGGTGGACTGGCCAGGCTGGAGGTGGAGGGTGGGGGATGCAGGGGGTGTTGTGGAAATGGGACGTGTGCTCTGCCCTGAAGTCCCCTTGTCGCCAATCCGTTAGCATGTCAGGAAAAGCTTGTGATGCAAGTGGAATGAATTCTGTAACTCTGGGACGCTATGAAACGTAGCAGGGCAGGGGGGCATTATTCCAGCACCCAACACTATATTCTGATTTTTGTGTTTTAGTTCAGTACTTAATTCGATACTCAGTATCAGTACTCAAAATACTTTGAGTGTGTCTTTCCTGCATCGGCTTCAACTTGTGTTCATGAGGTTCATAAGATGGCCATGGTCCGAAAGAACACGCTGTCTCTAAGGTATATGAATTGTACGTTTCATACAGGCTTTTCCAACACTTCCGTCCACTTTCCTTCCAGATGTTGTATTTTCTATGTGTCTTTTATTATATTTTAAGTATAGTTACTTGGCAGTACCTCAATGCCATGATGAGAAAACACTGCCTATTTCTGTTTACAGAGCTCTGCACTGGACCACTCGCTGTATCCTGTTTTGTTTCAGTCTGATAATATAAAAAGAGGGTTTTTTTGCACTGTCATGCAATGATATTTTCAGTACAACAATCTAAAATAATCCAATACTTCGATACTGCCCCTAAAGTGCAAGACACAATAAATAAATACAATGCAAGAACTTTAATAAAATGGAAAAACATTAATAAAACAGAAAAAAAAGTCAAATAAATCTCTTTTCTTATTTTTTGTGATTTCCTAATAAGGTGCACCTTGCACTTCTGGGCCATCGTACATTTTAATATGGACCTGTTTAATCACGGATGTCAGTGGCAGATAGAGTACAACAATGTCACATGTATTTTCTGGCTTTCACTGCATTCTATGCAACATTCAGGAGCCAGTTTAGAGAATGAGGATCAGCATATTCATCAATGGTATAGATGGCAAGCTGAATAGTATGCTACTTGCTCAGTACCTTTCGTTCCCTCTTATGGAATGGTCATTATTTAATTTAACAATTCATCCCCAGGCCAATTCCATAAACCCTTAAGAAAAGGAACAAAAACAGAGAGGGGAAAAAAAAAAAAAAAAAAAACGGCGAGGCGAGTCATTTGTAAGTTTGCTGGACAAACTGGTGGATCTGACAGAGTGAGCAGCAGGGGAAATAAAAAGGTACTTTAAGTCTTATTGAGCCGGCAGCTGGGCTCGCTGCTGTTTGCCGTGCGTGTCAGGCCCCCAGCCCCATACCATGGGACGCCAGTGTGTCTAACCAATGGGCAAATACCACAGGGCTTGTGGCACAGATGTTTATACAAATTTTAATTTGCATTTCATAAACAGCAGGACTTCGTCCACACGCCACAGGATAAAAAGAATATTTCTTCCCCTTCTTGCGAGTGGCCAGGTGTATCTGCTGCGTGCTGGATTGTATATCTGCAGCTGGGAACCTCCACGTCCAGCCCGTTGTCCTGCGCCGTCCCTCTTTGCCATGTTTTGTAGTGTCTAAAGTTAAGCCCATCGTTTGCGCCATGCTATGCTACCCCCCCCCCCACTGACATCTCTTTTGACATGAGCCACCAAGAAGTCAGAAAGGGGAAAACGAAATGGGGATTTGTGTATACGACCGCACTTAGGTGATATGTATGTTTTTGTCGTTTGTTATTTTGTGTGTGTGTCAAACCGTTTCGTTTTCTGTAAAACAACCTAATAAAAGGTTTTTAGATGGTTTTTTGTTAAGATCAAAAATAATGTTAACCAGTCAGTCATGGAAAACAGTGAAATAGCCATATCACACCTGAATTTCATTAATACAAAGCCGAATTTTGTTAAATACCTCCACAGAGACTGTTAGTTTTACTGAGGAGTCACCTCAATGCCCATTTGATAACGTCACAGCATTTTACAGGTTAATGGGTGATAAAAAAATTATTGCCCATGAATATGACAGACATTCATATTACATAAGTTGAATACTACTTGGCCAGGTTCTACCTTTCAATATTATAAATTGTTTGTAAAGGTTCCTTAATATGCGGTAATTATGTCTAAATTAAGCTTTTTCTTAAAATATAGTTATAGAGTTCTAGCCAAAGGACTTAAGGTCTATATTCTCTTTTTCTTTTCAGTCTTTAATTTGTACTTTTCAAAGAGATTTGAAAATGTATCTTTGTGTCTCCATCGATGTTTTATGCATTCATCCAAAATTGGCTCAATTTTGTCAATAATCAGTTTATGTATTAAGTATTTATTTTCCATTAAGCTTTAAGCAAATGACATATAATAAAGAGAAGCTATGTTCTTATTTGTCACTCCTGAAAGAGGAAAAGGCTGACTTTTCAGATGGATATCAGCTGATAATTAATGCTCTTAACCGTAGCCAAATCTGAAAGAGATCACTGCCGATTAGCATCCCATTTTAATTCAACGAAAGTGCAGCTGTTGCCATCTGACAACAGTCTTACTTCCATGTTGTAACAGATGCTATAAATGTTTTCTTAACAACGCAAAATAAACAAATGGTTAGCTGTCATAACAGAACATGCCAAGGAAGAAAAAGGAAATCCCAAATCAGCAGATACCCATTATTAGTAATCTTATGCATATGTTTGCCATTTCACTTCTACTGACAGTGTTGATATACGACATAAGAGTGTGAAGGTGAAATACCTAGTATGTTCTGAACGGTCTTCTCCTCTCGATGCTGGGTGACTGCAAATTTCTGCTCGAAAGCAGTGTAGGGCCATAGGACTGTGGAATTTACATACTCAGTCGATATTAAGGAAACGCCGTCTTTGATTACCAGCTCAGGTGGTATGTGCATAGCGGTCAGCCCATGCTTCTGGCCGCATGCCATAGCCCTGCTGCGCTAGCAACACAATGCTAATGGGAAGGGCCCACGGGAAGATAGACGGCAGGATCGGCTATCGGGAGGGGGGGGGGGGGGGCAGCCAGTGGAGCATTCCTAAAGCCTGGTGTCCCTCCAGAAGGGAAGGTCTCCCTGGACGGCGTGAGCCGAGCCTTCTATGTAGCTGATACCGATAATGTCGCGTTAAGATTGGCGCCGTCATGGCGTCCCTGAGGTGTGCTGTCTCGCATCGCAGATCAGATCAGACTCCATGTGGGCCGGGACCTGGTCTATGGGCCTGATGCTGTCACAGTGCCATTCCTGTCAATCATTCGGGAGAGCAACAATGCCACCGCCCGACATAACGTTAGAAACATAAATGAAATAAATCATACAGCTACTTTTAAAAGCTGGGTTAATTGTCCCAGCTGCCCTTCTTATAAATTAAGGCAAACATTTTGCATTATTGTCACCCTAAGCAAACTATTAGCTTTATGATGGAATTTTTTGTATGTCAGTAAATTGTTCTACTAAATGTACAAATTTCTGCCTGCTTTGCAAAATAATTATTCTTCCTCTGCAGCAAAAGCTGAACGTGTACCACAGTCGCACTCAGAGTGTGAAAGCCATTGTTTCAGGATCTTTATGTTTTTTTTCTAAGCTAAAACACTTTTCTTTTCCCATATTACATATTACAAGGATATTTATTTGTATTACATTTGTTGCAATTCTTTCAAATTTAATAGCTGTTTACCTTTTGTACAGAGGTATTGTGAATCATATTGTTAGGGCTGCACTGTTAAATTTGGCCTTTTGTTACAAATCAATATTTGGTTTCATGAAAATGACGGACCTGCCGTGTTTCACCACTAAACCATGCAGCAATAAAGACAGATAAGTATTATGTAGCCAGTACAGTATGTCATTTATTCCAAGTGTGCTCCCATTCCTTCCAGTACAGTGATACAGAAGCTGTCCAGTTAATGTGTCATGTGCAGTAAAAGAGGTGTTTAGTCGGTATTGAAACCTGAATCACCAGAGGACATTAAAATGGTGCTCTCCCCCCCCCCCCCTTTTAAAGCATGTGGCGGGAAAAAATGGGAAGTGTTAAAACATCCCCGGGAACCTCTTCTTGCCGGTTGTAACCCCCCCAGTTCACACGGTTGGCGGACAATGCTGACTTAACGTGTCAGCTCGTGTAGCTGTTGATAAGGCACTTTCCCCCATGCGGCGCACTAAGCCCGGCCCAAAACAAGGTGACACTGGCGAACTGAGCTGGGGAATTAATTGATTGGATAACTGAATGGCTGCTTTGGATGTGTGAGGAGGCATGGAATCCTTCTCTCAGCAGACTGAACAAGCATTTACATGTGCACTTCCAGCACTATACTGGATAAGCAGTTACAGATGGATGGATATGATGTTTGTGTCTGTGCGTCTGTGTCATTTATCATCTATATATTATCTACAGCAGGGGTGTCAAACTGTAGTCCTGGGGGGGCGGGGCGGAACCCTGTGTAGTTCTTTCCCTGTTCCACCACAAACGACTTAGCTCGAGAGCTGTGTGGTAATTAGCACAAGGAGTTGAATCTGGTGTGCTAGATGAGGGGAAACCCAAAAATGTGCAGGGCTCCGGCCCCCCAGGACTGGAGTTTGAAACCCGTGATCTACAGTATATAAATGTTTTTCTCATATTTACAGATTACTAGACCCCATACGGGCTTTCTTCAGTGAGATCTCTTCATAAAACTAACAGCCAATTAGCTGCTAGCGATCTGCATTTAGCTGTTAGCTAAATTAGCTGTCAGAATCCATGACACCGAAACCCAGTCAGATCTCTCTGTGACCAAGAAAGTTAAAAACTATCTGCCGGTTTACCCCCCATGCATGGGAGGAAAGAGGCTGGCACATATCCAGGTAGTATAGTTACAAGCTTGAGTTCCCCCCCCCCCCCCCCGCGAAAATAGCTTCAACCCCTGTTTGGCAAAATCTACCAAGAGAGACATCCCATGAACTTTGTTTCTGGCCCACAAAGGAGTTAATTACTCATCAAAGACCTGAATTTTTAAACATAAATGGATGGATGGATGGATGGAAGGTGCTAAAAGAAGAGGGTGTCTCAGAGATAAACAGAGGTGACAGTCATGCTTTTTGGATTACAGCAGCCTCAAATTTAAAAGAGTGCGGGGCAGTCAAAAACCCATAAAAGTGAGTGACTTCTGTGTAGCGTGTGCCACTGTGGAGGGGGAAGATTGAACGTGAAAAGGGGCAGATAATGTGCCCACTCACTAATGGGCACCCAAGTCGACACAGGCTCATTTTTCACATCATGTCATCTGGAAGGTTCTGAATAAAAGCTATGTCCGCCACGCGCCCCAGGTCTTTCGCAGCCATTACAGCCACGCCGGCGCGCTTTTATTTGTGTTGACTCGTACAGTCGGGAGGGATGACAGTCCCGCGGCCCCGCGAATCAGTCAGGGTGGATGACACACGGCGCGTTATGCCGCTTGTGACAGGTCCCCCCCATGCGCCCCCCCGCCCCATTCTGCCGCGCACGCACGCCGGCCCGCTCCGTCATATCGCATGCTCTGATCTGACAGGCTCAAGGATCAGGCAGCGGGGACATCACAAACTCTGTCTTTTGTAATTTTCAGATGGGAGGCTTCTGAGGTTATGTGTACTAAAAATTAGTGTCAGTCAAAGCTAAGTGGCTATTTTAACGGCAAATGGTTTCGGCCGATAGCCGCAGAGGTTTAGCGTGGTTCCTATGGGATGCAAAGGTAAATGAGGCAAATATCCATCACTCTTAAAGACTTTTTTTTTTTCATATTGAGGGTCGTGCGAATCATGCAGATATGGCAAATGTGTTTAGTTCTGTTGTAGCTGTGATGTCACAATGCACGATGCTGCGCTACGATTGCAAACGTTTTTTATGCTGCTGCGGATTCCTTCCTGGTAGCCTGTTTAAATATAAATTTGTACACAGAGCTGCCATGTTCCACGTGTCACCAGACAGCTGTCCAACTTCCTGTTCCTTGTCCAGTGGCCAACGACGCAGCACCACCTATATATCTATAATGACGGGTATATAATGGGTTATTTTTTTAAGGTGCATGATTCTATGTTGTGTCATTTACATTTTGAACAATTTAAATTGAAATTATGGAAGCATCCGTCTGTTTTCTTTTTTTCTGAAAAATATATTTCTTCTGGTGCAGTATAGATCCTGAGTTCATGAATCACTGGTGTGTTCTGTAATGAACAATAATGAACAATGCTTAGTAACACACAATACCAGATAGATTTAATATCTAATTAAACAATTAATACATAACAAGTCGCAAACCCTCCAGACGGTCCCGTTGCCGTAAGTTAGTGGGTGGCACATCGGAGAACGCCGTACGGGCATTACTGCTTGTTTACTCTCCCAACTGTGTCTCAGTCAAGTATGACATCATAATCACACGCAGAAAAACGGCAAAGGCTTGACTCCCCTTTGAGCCTGAAATTATATAACGCACCTGTTTTCATGCTTTGCCAATTACTTTCAAAATAAAGACCTCTTTTTTTTTTCCGGCACGCGTGCGTCGGCCCCTGTAAAAACAAGAGAAGTGATGGGGGGAAAAAAAAAACAACTGATTTCCTTATTAGGTTGAGGAGTCAAAGGCCTTCGTGAGCAGTCGGCAGCTCCAAGGGCTCAGAAGATTAAGACATATATTGGATTCATGATGGAGGGCACAAAGTTCATTTTCAAAATAAAACAGAATATTATTCATATTCCTTTTAAAATTCAGATTGCCAGCTGACCTGTGACTCGGCAGTAGTGTATTACATTTTCAATGAGCTGCCTACCCTGTTTCTGCTTGTCAAGATCTCTCTGCTCTTTCTCCCTCTTCCTCCTCCCTCCCCCCTTTCAGAGCACTGAAGCCATTATGATTAATGTTTGTATTTGCGAGAGATGAACTAAAACAAATAATGTTTATAATACAATGATATTTGTGCTCGTCGACATATATACTTTGAAATAACTGGTTTTCTGTGGTTTTTATTTATTTATCGCGTGGGACTTCGGTTGGATTCATTTAGCTTTTGTTATGTGATTGCTTATTCGCGGTGATGCCCAGTCCAGCATTTGCGTACCACTTTCATGGTTGGGATTGTGTTGAAAAACGGTACGCTTTTGATGAGTTAGATGCAGGGAAACATTTTTCTGGTGTTATTTTAGGTGTCAACAACAGATATGCAGGAATACTGGTGTTCAAATATAGCCATTTCTATTGGTGGAAGAAGACTGGAAACTGGAAAACCATAACTTACCACTATAACTTGGGCTTTTCTGGACACAGAAATCCAACAAAAGTATTGAAAACAATGACTTCAGGAATAAAATCGCAAATGTTATTCAGGGTCATTATTTAGTTCTCAGTCCGAAATGAAGCCATAGTATCTCATAAAGTTGTGGGCGTCTTTGATCATTTCGTCACACACTGTCTGGGTTCGTTTGGGAGCACATCTTATTGCATTACATTAGGGCACATTCAAATTAGAATTATGAAATTATGCGTCAAATTAAATCCCGACGTGTCTCTAAAAGAAAAGAAAGCTTTTCTCAATGTGAAAGCCGAGGTGTTCAGTCTTCGGGGTCAGAGAGCGTCTGCGCACGCTTCATATTCTCTAGGAGTGAGAGTATGATCGGCGTGCAACGGTGTGATGAAGACACAGCAACGTGGCCACACGCTAATGCAGCCGGGCTCTTTCCCGTGCCAGTGCGCCATCATTCTGTACAGAATACCGCGTCCTTAATTGGCCTGGGCTCCTCCAACATGATTTTAATGAAAAAAAGGGGTACATAACTCTTAGTTCGTTGGCTGGCGGAGCCCAATTTACAAAAGTGGAAGCCACTGATAAGCAGAGACAGGACTCTCAGCGCAATGAATCACGGAATGGCAGGGTTGAGCAGGATATAATTGAGTCCAACATCTCTGAGCATTTTCGCCATAATTAATGATAATCTGTAACAGAGGAATCTCCAGATTCCAGTTCACAGAACTGTTTAATTAGGCCGAGTAATGAAAGCGGCGGCGGAGCAGAGCACGCGGCCGGTCACATGATTAATGATTTGTGCTGCTGAACGCAAAAGTGCTGCACTGTTAACTCCGACCAGAGCTGTGCCACGTCCGCCTGGCATTTACGAAACGCAGAAATGCGCTACCGCTTGTTTTTTGTTCACGTACACGTTAAAGATATCAAACATTTTTACCTAACTGTGTAACGAGTGCAGTGGGTTTTTTTAAGGAGTCTTTCCTTGCAAATTGCACACTGTACATATGAAATATGGACCTATACCAATCTCTTCAAATCCTTTACATTTCTGTCTGAATTACATAAAACTGTACACAACACATGTTAAAGTGCCCATTGTCATTACAGAAAAAGGCAAAATACTAACTAGAATCACGTTTGCTCATTATTGACCTTTTCCATATTTATGCACACAGGCAAATATGCATTATCGATAAAAAATGCATATCTGTGCCATTTAGGAGGGAATTCAATCACGCAACTTGGAGATGTCCACATGTCAGTTCAATCTAGTCTTTGTTCAGAGTTGTGGCTTGATTTTCACTTGATTTTCTGTTTTGCTTTATGCTTTCAGTTGGTAATGTTGGGACACGCAAAAGAGTGAATGGTGCCGTGTTGTTGTGGCGTGAGGAAAAAGACGGGAGGCAGATCTCCGTGAAAAAGGTAAAAGTCTTTTTATTAATAACACACAAAAAGAGCAGAGAGCCAGATCCGGTTGCCGCCAAGGTAACTAAAAAAAACTAAAACCGGAAGCAGAGCAAACCTTCAGAATAAGAGCACCTCTGCCCTGAGAATTCTGATATCAACCCGCTACATTGTCACATTTGTTTCACTGGGTAGAATGCTAAAATGCTAAAATGCCAAGGCATTACCGTACAGTATTCCGTCTTACACAACCAACTTATCTAGGAGAGGGTGGCAGCATTATGTACAGCATAGTAATGAAAGTACTGAACACAGGTTTAAAATGCGATCTATACATTACAATGCTTGGTAATATTGTAATGAAAAGTAATGGTGTAGCAGTAAGACAAGAGTAATAAATAGCATTTTGGCAGCATCAAAGGTAGCGTGTTGGAGTATTAGTAGTCTCGCAAATTATTACTATCCAAAATGAGAAGTTTCTTTCAAAAAAATGTATCCCCATTGTATTAACCCATCATTAGCCCAGAACATACTTTTACTTAATATATTTGCACCTATATAGGTGTTTGTTTGATCCATTTTCTTGCTGATGTTTCAACACAGACAAATCTGCACAGATCTGTGTTTCTAAGCTGTGTCACTGAAGTGTCCATTTGTGCAACATTCCATCTCCAGCGTGTAAAGTTCCTGACTCATTTGGGACTCTGCTTGATTCACTTTTCACTCTTTGATATATTAGGTGAACTTTAAAAACCTCAATCTCTTAGATTTATTCCTCGAAACTGTGATGATTATTAGTGTGTAGCTGAGCCCATAAAATAAACAAAAAAAGTTGATGGATTTTTATTAGCTGAACTGGCAAATTATATTAAAATCTGCTGCAGTAGATATAAAGTGTTACCAGTACAAATACAGCAGTGGTTCCGCAACATCAAACAAAACAATCTATTATCACCGATTGTCGTTCTTGCTTACAATTCACATAGCGCTCACCCCTGGGCAGAGGTGGAGATTTCAGGTCCAGAAAGTAAAAATCCAAACCAGCATTTTGTTTCAACCAACCAGTTGAGTATAAAGAGTCACGGTCACAGATACTCATCTGGTTGGTTGGAACAAAATCCT
>JABFEB020000001.1:41509064-41525196 GCA_019775895.2 Stomatorhinus ivindoensis | reverse complement strand
CCCCCCCCCCCCCCCCCCCCCCCCTCGCGTCTGTGAACGAAATGGCTGCCAAACACTCTCTGTTTCCTAAATCTTGTTTAGTTCTTTAATTCTCCACTTTCTGACCTGGATCTCGCTGTCGCTGCACATGAAAGAAATGAGAAAGGCTCGGCAGCCACAGAAGACCAGCGTCCCGCGACTCCACGACATTTGTCATTGCCAAAAACAGCGGAGTTTAATTAAGTGTTGTGAGCAGCCTAGTGAGAAACACACTTTAAATTAAACCTCTGAACACGCTGCTATTGGCTCTTTACCTTCCCGACAATCAGACGGGTGTTCGGCACAAATCCTGCCTCTCGGGACGGATGTGGGGCTGGCGGGGGGGGGGGGTTGGGGGAGAGGCGGCTCGCGACACAACCTCCAGCGATTCGTAAACGACCCTACTCTCACAGAACGGTCTGTTACACCCTGCTTTCAGTATTCCTTCATAAGCACGTCCAGATGTGGTGATAATTAACGCTACCCCAACAAAATATTTAAACTTATTCTTGATGCCATAATTTTTTTTTGAAATAAAAAAACAAACAAAAAAATATTGTTTTAGCTACATCAAGCAGTCGGCGCAGGAAGATTGTTCTTGTATCAGCATTTTGTTCGACGCTGGCATTCATTGGTGTTTCGTACTTCAGTCCTTGAAATGGCCAGTGTAACAAGTATGGACAATGGCTATGCGATGCAGCTGACAACGTAGAGGGTAATACCTCAATCGGCTGATTTGGTATTTAAATTACATCGTTGACTGGTGTTTGAAGTGCATCCACACTTCGATCTATTCATGTGATGTAATTTAAAGAAATACCTGTATGGGGTCATCCGTCTTGGGATTGTCATCGATCCTCCCCACCTGTCTCTCCTACACACTGGTGTCTTCTGTGTAGTAACCCCTGCAGTAATACAGGACGAGCCCATTTCTGCCTGTGGCCTAAAACAGGGTGATTACACCTCTCCTCTGCATGCCATTTTTTTCCCATCCCCCACAGTTTTATGCCCCCCCCCATCCCAACCCCTGAAGATTCCTTTTTACCATCCTGGCCCCCCCTACCCCCACACCGCTGATGCTTGAAAAGGGGGGGGGGAGAAATGTGAAAATAAAGATCTGGTTCTTACTTGCTGCCTTCAGAGAAAAACAAACGTCACTTACTCATACTTTATGCATGAAAAATGGACCAGAACACATAAATCCTTCCATGCACCCCTTTTCCACACCGTTTATCCAGTGTGGGCTTATGGTGAGTGAGAAGGCTATCCTGCTTAACCAAGGATACCCGGCCGGGGGACACCGTGGACAGTGTGACCTAAATACGAGCGCAATGGAAAATTCTAGAACTCAGCTGCCGGTTCTATAAACATGAACGGCACGGCAGAGGTCCTGCATCCTCCACGCACCTCCTGCAATCTTGGTCCATTAGCCACCTGAGCCGTCAGAGTTCAGACCTTTACTACCAAAGATGAAAAACCTTGTCACCCGAGGCACGGGGACAGTGCTGAAGGCACCGGTTAATGTTGTTTTACTGATGACATCATCTGCAAAAAAAAAAAAAGGAGAAGTATGCTTGTAACCTCAAGGCCGGCCGCTATGGTCTCCCAGCCCAGCATGCTTAATCCAAACTGCTCCCGTAAAATACAGGCCCACGTACATGGGGATGCCCAGTGGGCTTCTGGGAAAAAATCATGGAGTAAGCTGCTCTGCGTGAAAGCAGAGATCCTTAACACTGTGACTGCGAGCTCTGCCGTCGCCGCCGTCCTTCCAGCTCACTCGCAAAGTAACCAGGACCCAGGACTTCCTGTGGAAGAGAACCATCTGATATTCGAAAGAAACTAATTGCTTGGTTTTTCCTTATGACTTGACGCTCATCACCAACAGTAGTTTTCGATACCCAGCATATTTTGATAAATAACATTCTGTATTGGGGTCTAATACTGTATATATGTATAGTAACATACTTCCATTAGTGATGGGCTGGTATCCTGTTCAGCGTGTTGCCTGACTTGTGACCTTGTGACCTTGTGCCTGGAGCCCTTCATGACCCTGTACTGTAAACTGTTGGAAGATGGATGGATGGATGAACATACATGTAGATGTGAAAGATGTAAAGCACATGTACACGTTTAGGAAACATTTGACCTAATTCAGTTATTATACAGGATTTCCCAGAAGGAGTGTTAGAACAATTACTGGAGTCATACAATTCGGTTATTCTTCTGGATTATATCCCGGTGTTTCTGTAGGAAATCCAGGACAACTTCCAGTGCATTTTTAAATGAAAATATGACCCTTTGCCAGCTCCATTTTAAGCAAGACATCAACCATGAATAATCAGCAGAGCAACTAGGAAGGAACATAAAACAATATGTCCTTATTTGATTTCACTTCACTTTTCTGAAAATATATAAACGGCTTGTATAAAACCTAAGCACTGTACTGTATACGGGGGATCTGAGATGTGTGTTTTTTCTGTGCATTTTGTAGAAACTTAAGAAACCAGAATTAATTCAATTTTTGTTTGAAAATCTGTAGCTCTAACAAAGGTTTTAATTCATCTTGAGGGCCAGTGAAAAAAAATAAATATTCATTGATCATTTAAGCTTCCTTCTGCTAAAACCAAATGATAGATGGTCATTTTTACACATTTTTAATGTACACTATTAGCTCTATATTTAAAAATGATAATGTAATTGATTTAAAAAAATTGATTTATTGATGTTAATTCAAGTGTTTCACAAATTAATCACATTATAAAAATTAATTTGCTATCTTTTGCAAGCTATTATGTAGTTAACTAATGATATGAATTAATCAACTTTAATAAGAATTCAAACAGTATTGTTTAGCTAATTTGTCATTTTGTTAAAAGACAAATAAAGGGAATATTTGATTTACAGCAGGCCTTTTTCCAGTGGTTTCGTGTTTGGAGTGTTTGTGTGCCTCACAATTCAGTGTAAAAGAAAATATCAAAGTTTTGGTCCCTTAATCACGTCTGTTGTCTATCCATTTGTATCACTGTTGATGCTGAGACACGACGGCCGTCCATTCTGATTAGACAGCAATAACTATGTGAACTTACCCAGTATTTCCACTCTGATTTTCTGAGCACAGCAGTGGAACACGACTGGCCCATGGGCGTAGCGTGATTGAAAACATCCAGCTGACATGAGCAGCTGAGATGTAGTCAGTGATAGCACACGCTTTTCGCACGGATTGACACTTTAGCGATACAGACTTCATTTGGTGCCACAAACGCATCCAGGTTCTATGGACAGCTATATGTGGAACGTTTAACCTGTCTCCACTCTTCTAACATTTAGCTATCACCTTGAGAAAAACATTAACATTTCAATGCCATTGTGAGCACCTGAGTAAATATTCAGGCCTTTAATAGAATCTCTGCCCCTTGGAGATGCCGTTAAACCTTCCAGTGGTGACCATCTCCTGTCTTTAAGCCCATTGATCTGGTCAACGTAAAAAAATAAAAAAAATACCCTGGGCTGGTTATGAACTAGTGCGTACGAGTGATGGAAACATAAATTATTTAAAAAGGGCATATTCACTGTGGCCATTGAGCCATCAATCATATGCGCTGGCATTGACAAAAAGCGAGGCTCCAGTAGCCCCCATATCTGCACGGGGGACAATTCTATCAGGCAGGTAACTGTGAAGAGGCAGAGTGACCTGATGTCATCCACATTGTTACTCCATCCTTTGAGTCCCAAGTTGCCCTCCACCTCGGTGCTAGGACAGGGATGGGGAGGGGGGGGATAAAAAGCTTCTTGGCCTTCTTTTGGGGGGGGGCGGGTTACTCTTCAGTTTGTCTGACAAAAAATGAGGGAGAACAGCAACCTAAAGACGTCTTTGCGGGCGGGAAGTGACATCCATGTTTATACAGTAAAAGATGTTTGGGTTGATTTTTGGCACGTATTATTATTAGTAGTAATTTATTTAGAATCATTTTATTGACCAATTATGTTCACACACAGGGTATTTGTTTCTGGTTGTCAATTTTTTTATTTTTGAAAATTCTAAGCTAATCCTGTCAGTCTAAGCGGAATCTAAACATGTAATATGGCCGTGTAACTGACCGCCCTTTTTGCATTCTGCCTTTACATGCGTCAGGCCAAAGCCTTCCCCTGCTGTCAGATCGGCCCCCCCAGGTCTCTCCTGCCCCGTCGGCCGTGTAAAGCGAGGGCTTATGGGGGCCATAGCAGCCTCCGGCTCCACACGTCACCGTGACGTGTCGCCTACAGAGGGAACCCTTTGGTCTGTGAGGAGTGCCGGGCCGCACACCATTTAAAAATAAGGGGGGGACAGAATAATATATGGACCCGCGATGGAAATCCGCCGGGCGCTTCGGTACGACGCGAGTGCAGTAGGCGCATCTTTGACTTCCACCTCTAAAAGGATGAAAAACTCGACTTTGATTCATAATTGATTAAATAAATCCCTGCCACATCAAAGGCAGGAAGAGGAGCCACTTCTGTGGATGTGGGGGCCCTCAAATGGCACTTTGTTGTTTTAAATGTTCCCTGGGTCTGGGGCTCCGTACGCCCCTGAGAGCTGTGAGGTGTGGCTTTAACAAGGCAATGGGGGCCCCGTAATGAAACAGGACACCCAGAGATCTGAATGGGGACATCTGGGCGGTAATTGCTGCAATATGATTGCCTGCTTCTCCGTTTCATTTACTCTATTAGCAATTTGCCGTTAATCTCTCCCTCTCTCTCTCTTTCCCCTGTATGGCTGGGAGACATTTGATCTTCGCTCTCATCAGCATTGCAGCTTGCTTATGTTCTCCTGAGCGGAAAAAAAAGTATGGTTGTGATTCAAAGAAAGTGACGTTACATGTGGCTGTTTTAGAACGATTCCTGCCAACGACATTGACTTTGACCTCATTGACGGCTTAGCGGCACCGATGATTCAGTTCAACCAGCTGTCTTTACTCCAGCACCTGCGATTTTCTTTTAAAAGGGCGCTTCCCAATAAAAATATCACTTATTCTAACGCAGATGTGCAGAGCTTTCTGGTACATGATGGTCTCAGTAAGGGCACATACAGAAATAATAATCGAAGACTATAGACTCAGGGCGGAGACAATACAAAGATGGGGGAACAGCTGCATCTTTTTTAACGTGATTAATGCGCTCCCCACTAGTCTGTCCAGGACATTTATAATTCATACCCGCCGTTTGCACATGACCGACAACACTTCCAGCCAATGGCTAATTAAAAGACCTACATCTGCGTGGGGTGACGTTTCTTACCAGCCACCCCCCCTTCTGGTGTCCAGGGGCAGCTATAGGCCTTGAGAGGGTGAGCGTGATGAACATGCTGGTGTTTTTATGTCCATAGGAAGCATAAAATTATGCTTCTGGTTCTGAGTTGGTGGCCATGTGGCTCTGAGCGGTGCTGAGGTGGTAGATGTTGATGTCATTGGGTGGGTCGCTTGGCGGGGGGTGGGACTGGTCGGGCCACTGTCTGGACAGTGAACAGACAGGGTAACAGCTTCTGATGGCTTCCTGCAGCTTCAGCCGCTCAGCTTCCCAGTCTGTAGCGATGTGACAGGGTTCCCTGCCTAGGTTTCTCTAACACTGATAACATTTGTTGTAATATTAGACAAACAGCAGCGACTGACCTATTTGGATTACAGAGCTGAAAAGCTCACCAACTCCATGAACCAGTTTTGACCATTAGAAAGTCTGATGTTGCCTATGGCATGGACAGCCTGCCACCTGGAAATGAATTTGGGAGGAAATTACTGATTAGTCAACAATGTGCCAGCTGGGTCCTGGGTCTTTAAAAACCGGGGGTGGCCAGCCGGCCTACTTTCTGTTCCCATCCCCTATTATGAATGTGCAAAAACGAAACTGTCTTTGACTTTGCAATAGAGGTCCACAAAAAAAATTATTCGTTGATAATGGTCACTATGGTAACATGTGAATCTGGTGAATCAGTGGTACCTTAACATCCCAGTCAGAGCCCCTGCTTTCAGGTGCGCAGGGTGCATCTGACCAATGAGCATGTCCGTGCACCACCCCCCGGTCCACGTACCACACAGACCCAGTACAGCTTCAGGTTTTACAGGCCTGCTGTTGGAAGAGAATTACAGAAGTTCTGCCTCAGTTTGAAACACTTCATGCTGTTTTCTAGGGCAAGAAATTATCCTTGTGTAACTGTTTTCATTGAAAACTTTACCAAAATGCTCGTTCTTAATTCTGTAACTATTTTTAGGTACCACTTTGCAATAAGATTACCCTTATAAAGGGTTAGTGAATGGTTTATGATGGGGTTATTAATTAAGCAGTAACACATTTTCTTTTCATTAATGAATTACTACTATTTATAAAAGGTGAATGGGAGGCTTACTGTGAACTAGTACCTCTCTTTGCATAGTTTATTGTAAAATTACATAAAGAAAAATATTTTTTGCCAAGCAAATGCTTGATGCAGTTTATATTTCATTAATAATATTCATCCTATAATATTCATCATAGAATAATATTCTAATGACTAACACTTAGAAAATATTTACATTATATATTTGCCATCTTCGAACCGAAATGAGTATTGTGAGTAAAAAAACTAAAGTACTCAAGGGCATGTGTCAGGTAAACAAAAGAGACAAAACAGGAGTAGGGAAACAAACTGGACTGCAAGGGGTCAAAACGGGAAGACTAGTACAGGGAAGGGTAGAGGCAACAAAAGCGCTGACAGCAATGACCGGACTGGGGAACACAGGATTGTGAAGCACATATATGCAGGACTAATAAGGTGCTGGCACGATGCAGGTGAGGATGGTTAGCACAACAGGGTTGGGGAAAACGAGAAAGACACACCTGGGGATAATCAGGAGGGATCCGGAGGACCATCAGCGACCCCTGCTGGTCATACACGAGGATGAACGGGACGAATGGATCGTGACAATTACTGCAGTTAAAAGCTTTGCACCACGGCATTTATAATAAATGTATTTAGCTATCATGCATTATTTTTCCACGTAAAAAGGGAGGGAAATGGGGGGGCCTTTGCGCATAAAGACATAACACGATAATAATGGAAGGAGAGATGCCTGCAGCCTGATCTTCCCTCCTGCTGTTTTCCGCTAACTGCCGAGGAGATAGTGAGTGACAGGTCTGGTCCATGGTGTGGACCTGTCACCATCACCCTACTCAACGGGGGTCCCAGAATGCCAGGCTTCCAGGATATAACCCCATCCCCCAGCACTCAATGGCCCTGCGTTTGCCTTCCCCCCCTCCCGCCCGCCTCCGTAGCTTACTCTTGCATCACCAGGCCAATGCTAAGCCAAATGAAGTGGGAATATGACAAGGATTCATATGCGGCGAATCACTGAATCACCACGGCTGGGATACCAGCACTGATCTGCCGCCTCGCGGCCAGCCCGACCGCGAGCCCTTTCCGTCGGCAGCCGCAGAATCGCCGGCCGAGCTCGGCACAGTCTCTTACAAGTTAATTAGATCTCCTCCTATCTGCTCCCTGTTTTGTGTAAACAGTCTCCACTGGCCGTCCAACATGTGTAGTTATCTACCCAAGCACATTCAGCCTGATTTCTGTCTGCGAATGGAGAGCACTCCTGCTGTCCCCTCTCACCGAGGGCCGATGATTTATGAAAATAGGACAGGCTGATGATTTTCATATTCATATAAATGCTTACTATCTCCCGTTACATATCTCTACTTCCTTGCTGCTGGGAAATGCTAAAATACCTGTCATCCCAATCTCTAGACACCATTACAAATTTCTGTAAAGTGGCACGAACCTGATCCAGTACATAATCACAAGGGCCATAATGGCGTCTACTGGCATTCTCCTCAATGTCAATAAGTTTTGTTAGAGGACAGACATCTCAAGAGGATAATTCGATTCTGTCATAACTGGTGTTGCGCTTTTAATATTCATACTCTCAATAGCTATTCTGACAGTAAACCATACTGGTTGTGGAAGTTCCACCTGCAAAAATTCACTGTTATAAGAGAGCAATAATTTTCCATGACGGTATATAGGCAGAAGTCCGATATAGGTTGGCACTGACAACTAAATTCATAGGAAAGAGTCGAGTTAGAAATAATGTATTCGTGGCTAGGGTTGCCACTTCCATGCTGATGAAATTTTTTGTGCTAGATATAAAAATATATTTTTAAGAAGTAAAAGTACTGCTTTCGTCCTTAAATTTTGTACTGTGAATCGGTCAGGTTGTCCATCACAGTGTTCAGAGAAACCACATGCATTTTAGGGGTCCCAACGCTATGCGCTGGGTTCACTACATGGAGAAACAGCCCTCCGACATGAAGCACCAGACAAGAGGCACCCCTGTCCAAAAATTTTCATTGTGAAAGAATATACTTCCTGGTTAACATCACAAAGTCTTTATTGATTAATGTTATGCCTGTTTGCATTTTTTGCAACATCACAGCTCAGAAAATATAGGAAAATGATCCTTGGGCTGCTAGTGTCAGAACACTCACACCTCTAAGAAAGGTAGCCCATAATATATTGGGAGCAGGAGCTTAAGCGGAGTAATTTGATGGGAACGTGGCGTGGGGTGACTTCTGGCGAGCAAAGGCACAGAGCAATTAAGTAGCTAAACAGACAATGAAGACAGTCTAATAAAGGAAATCTACATTTCTTGCCTCGAAATCTTATGGGGCAGGGATTTCCGCGTTTAATTCAAGCCGGGGGATTGATTAATATTCACATTCTAATTCCGAAGATCCTGACACGCCACCGGGGTCCTTGTAAGAGCCTGTCTGATAACATTTGCACTCTTCTTTATTCTTAACAGATGTTGCAGCAGGACTTTTCATGGGCTGACGGTGCCGATTGTAGCATCCGGACGTATGTTCCATGTTATTATGTTGATTCTGTGCTGCTTAAAGAGGAATCTCCTGATAAAAAAGTGAAAAGGTAATATATATAGTTAAATTAATATGTGATAATCGTTTGTTTTCCTGAAGAAAAACTGTACAGCACACTGAGAGTTTATTCCCATTCTGTGATGCATAGTGACCCACCATTAAATACCAGTTCACAAATACACAAAAAAAGGAACATTTATGCTGGAGCTAGTTATTTTCCAATTTCAGTTAACACAGCATTAAATATACAGTCATTGCCCTTGAGACAGCTTTCAATGAGGCCTCTAAACGGACATGTGGTAACTTACACGGTAGGCATAATGAATCCGTACCAAGCTACCCATAATGCCTTGTCCCTGACAGCAAGCTGCTGTTTATCAGTTCCATCCGAGGCCAGTGAGGATGCACATTCCTGTGTCCCTACCAGTCCCTCCTGTCATTCAGAAGCTAAATCTCTTACTATTTGGGCCCATTGATTGGTATTATTGTTTTTAAATTGCATTTTAAAACACAATCTCAGCTGTCCTCATAGATCTCCTTTAACAAATGTCAGTAGGCTGTTCTCCATAACCATTACTCTTCACAACTCAGGCTGAGGTAAAGGAGGCCTGGATAAGTCTTTCCAGAATGGGCTGCAGTTATATTCAAAATATTCCTCATGACAAACCAATTCTTCAGTCATATTCTTTTGTATTATCCATTTTCCAGTTAGTACATGCGGTGTTAATAAGCTTTTCCGTACGACTGACGCAGGTGGTGACACAGAATCCGGGAAACAAATGAGGAAAAACTCCCAGCCAAGGCACTCCTTAAGTTAAAATGTTTATATTATAATGACATCTCCTAACTGAGCTGTTAAAAATTCCCAAGCATTTCATGCAATCGCAGGCAACATTTAGACTTTTCAGTATAGAGCATGCCTATAGCTACCCTTCCAAAACAGACACACGGCTTGTAAGCGTTTGCATTCCAAGGGGTCACGTATCTCACCGGCGTACACAAAAAGCAGATTAGCGATTTCATTGAGAGGCGCTCTTTCCAAGTCACTTGACATGGACGTACCCAAGAAACCACTTCACCAACATTACGTCTTTCATCTCCCACTCAAGCCATGCGTGATTTATTATTAATGCTTAAAAATGCCACTATAATAGTTCAGATTTTTCACAGGGAGGTGGTCCAAGATGTGAAGGGGGGAAAAACAGCTTTTCTCTCCAAAGAGCATTTTCATTCTGATGCATGTAAATTCACCAGATTGATGGTAAGAAAAGCATACACAAGGTTAATCTGCTATGACTGTTAAAATTTCCATGATATCCTGGTTGAATATTGAAGCAATGTGGGGTGAACCATGCAATTTATCCAAATTATTATTATTGTTTCTTTCTTATTATTGATCCATGATTTACAGACCTTTGTTCCCATGCAAATATCCATATATTAAAGTAAACAAGATTTTAGGGTTTAATCCTGAAAGAACGCAGTATGTCCAAGACAACGTAAAGAAGCTACTCATAAACCTCTTTTCTCCCTTCTTTTTCCAAAGTGCAACCAAAATATAATAGTTATTAAAGCGGGATTTATTTAGGGTTTTTTGTGCGGTCTGGAACTGTTAATTCTTTGATTCTTGGGGAGTTTTAAAGGCACATGAGGGGTGTTCCTCGCACCAAGCAGAATCAGGGCTGCATGCATACATGCGGATGTGGGGAAATTCATCACACGCTTTATCCCTGTGTAAACGCGCTGGCAAACATTGACAAGCCTTCCTCATAGCCCTGCCACTTATTAGACGAACTCCCACGGAAACGAAAGTTCGCCTTGCCCGCAAGCCTGTTGATTGAAATGAATTATATATAGTGAAATGCAATTATTCGTAAACACTGGTGCGAGTGGTGAATGGAGGGAGGATGGATAGAATCTCCCCAATGGACCTTCCCCTTAGCTTGGTTATGGGTGCCAGGTCGCTGAGTGCTAAGGCTAAATTGGCAGGATGTTTCATGTGCTGAGGGACAAAGAACGTGGGAGCAAGCGGGTTTTATTTAATTGAATTAACAAATGTTGAAAACAAACGAGATCACTGGGGATCCAAAACGGGAATCCAGGAACAAGGGAAAGTACAGGCAACACGGAGTTTTGACGTTAATGCCGAGACTGAGGACCACAGGACTGGGAAGCATTTAAATACATGACTTATGAAGGACCAAACAAGAGGCAGCTGGGAGTGATTCACACGAGAGTAGTTAGGGACAGGAGTTGAGACAACAGGTAACAGTGTGGCTCATTAGGCCACACTGGGGAGGAAACAGGAAGGTCCGATGAGCAGGGTGTGACAGGATGGCGATTACCTTTGGGGGCTTTCATTATTGGACTGTAAAGAGGATGGGAACCAAAGTTTGTCATCTCTGTCATGTACAAACTATATTACTATTGTAAATATATTAGTGTACCTGTTTCAAATCATGGAATCACATTACAGCAAGAAAAAATACGAGTCTCTACATCTAAAGGGTTAAATTACTTAGGAGTTTTTCTTTTTTTTTTCCAAGTCTCTGACAATCATGTCCTGTTAAACAGGCCGTGAGGGTTTATGTTACATGCCTGTAGTGGAATAACCCATGGGGATTTTACTTTTGATCACGGGTACCCAAGCATCTATCGTAATGTGCAGCCATAAGCTCTCAAGATCTAAAACATTCCAAGAGCAGATCCCAAAATATGCTAATAACTAAATAGCAAATTATAAACAGCACATTGATTTTACGCAATGAAAGACTATCTCCAAGAAACTACGTGAAATAATATCCCATAGTATGTTAGATAATCTGTCTGAACGCAGCTTTAAACTTATTGAGCAGAACACTATTTTCTAAAAAAAAATCAATCTAAATAAAATAAAACGATCAATAAAGCATGCTGACTGTAAAAAATGAGTGCCATGACTTTAATTTAGTGTTTCTCTGAACATAAAACAACCACATACTATTGCCTTGTCCTCTTAACAGATATCATCACGCCTCAGAATGATAAATACTGACCACTAACACCAGGCTAATTCTGTTATCTACAAAGTGTGGTTAAATTTCACTTCTGCAGCCTGTGGCAAAGAGTATCGAGCTGTAAATCCGCCTTACGCAGTAGATTAACTGAAGAAAAGTAATTACTGAGTAATATTCAACAAAAATTTAACTGTAGTGTAGCATATTCAAAATTGAACGAAGAAATAACAAATATACTTAATAAGTAAAAAAAAATATGTTAAAACACAAAAAGTAACACAAAAGATTAATGCATACATTAGTAAATAATGTGTATAGCTGATCCTTCTGCATCATGACATTCCGCATCGTGGTTTCAATATATCATGGAGCCGTCATAAGAAATAAAATTATTTTGGGGAGATCTGTGAAAGCTGCAGTAACAGTCAGCAAGCGACACTCGAAACGTATGCCACGCGCGTCTATGGCAGCCCCTCGCATGGCGTCTCCTGATGTCACGTGATCTCGCAGGGATCTTTAGGTCTCGTGCTTCCCGCACCTTTTCGCTTCGCTTTGCTCTGCTCGGCGATAAAATAAAACTGTAAAATTAGACAATAAGCACAATGGTACCAGTGACATTACATAAGGCCGCGATCAGGAGGATGTAAAGTAAGAAAGGGAGGAGTAATATGTGAGTGTGTGTGTGTGTGTGCGTGCCTTGTGATGAACTGACATCCCGTCCAGAGCATTTTCTGCCCGGTGCATCCTGGGATAGGCTCCAGGGGCCCCTCACGACCCTCCACTGGATAAGTGGCGACAGAAGATGGATGGATGGATGGATTAATGATTGTTTAAAGGGGTGACTAAGCCATATGTTAGCAATAAGCGGTCAGGTCAGGTTTGTGGAGGATGTCAAAGGGGGCGGTAGCGACGGTGACGGATGCTCTGACCGCGTTTCCACGGCATCCCACACCTCCCAGCCAGGATTATGGGCGGCCATCGTTAAACGCTCGATCCGCCGCGTGTGCCTGTGACAGGATCCGTCATGTTTGTTTACACGGCATCACCCCGGCGCTGCGTCACGGAGGAGCGGCATTCCGTTGCTGACCCCGGGGCGGATGCTACCTCCGCCGATCCGCTGGTTCGTTCCGCTCTGTGAGCTGCCGTCGCCCATGTAATGCATGGCTCTGGGAGGCCGGTTCCTACTGCGGCACAACTAGAGGGGAAAAAAAATAACGGATTTAAAAAATAATAATAATAATAATAAACAAATGCACCAGCTTCTGAGTGACATTTCTCAAAGAGATCTGTAGCCATCTGTTTTTGTCTAAAGGATTCGGACGTTGTTGAAATATTTCACCGTTTCCCTCTCTTTGAACCAAAATGAATTGACTATTCAACCACAGAAGTGATCTATATTTCCATGATATTCTGTAGAGGCTAAAAGAACATTAAATAACACTGAAATGTGAGCCGCTACTATAATATTCAAGGCTCATCCTTATAAGAAAAGCAAGTCACTCTTAATGAGAAGTGTTATGGTCCGAAGACACTGAGGGACATCCCCTTAGCGCTGATTGCTTTTGTCATTTCTGTGCATCGCAGGGTTTCCCGCATCGGCCACTCTGTCACAACAACGCCAGATCTCAGTCGCAGCTCACCGGCAATTGTATTACAAAACTTAAAAAGCACCTAAAAGTGTCATTTAAATACCAAACTACGGTTTAAGTAATAGTCGACGGAGTGATATTTAAGTGGAGTTTAAGCACACCTCTAATGGCTGCGACAGCCTTTTTCCTGGGACATACGTCTCTTGCTGAGTAGTGATTATGAGTCACGGGTGAAGAGGTCTTGTGTGTAGGTCTGCCTGTAAACCCCACTTCAGGCTGCCAATCTTCCTTTCGGCAGAGTCTAAGAGACACGGCACGTTGTAGCTACCCTTGTGCGCTGTCATCCTCCAGGCGGTAGCTGTGAAATTATTTTCATTAAAAAACACTTCTTTACCCCTTTAATGCTTCCAGAAACCATAAAAAACCTTGCACATTCTGTACAGATTTTTGTTGCAGGTAAGGGGGAAAAAATAATCATTTTGAAACCATTAAGGGTGTCTACAGTCTTATTTTCTGGCTTAATTGAGGAAAAACAACCCCATAATGGAACTGGAAGCATTTTTGTAGGAACAGAAAATGGGCAGGTTGAGTCGTCTTTGTTTCCTTGTATTAACTCTCGTCTTGAAGTTGAGGTTCGTAGACGGACCGTGGGCTCACCAAGCCGGATAGAAACACTGGCACGGTCATTTCGGGCTGGGTGTGATTTTTTTACATTACTCGGGAACACTCATGCATGGTGCTTTTTGAATTTGATATTATGTGTGAGGTCAGGAGGTCAGATGTCAGGAAGGGCTGTTAATTTCACAGGGTTAGGGATTGGCGTGTCTGGAGCGAACACAGATCACTTAGCACCAACCCAGTGACTGGCCAGAAGTTTTCTCTGCCTATTTTCTTCCTCTCTATTTGTTAACCGTGTCTTTGGGGACCGCTGGTCTCTCAGCCCAGGACTGGGCCGGACACACAATGGCGAAACATTGATTCAGTCTCGCCAGTGCATGCTTGGGTGATTCCAGCGTTGCGGTCTTCCTCAGATGCTTCAGGATGACCACGGTGCCACTTTCACACCAATGTGGTTCCGCTCACACCTGCATGCTTATCGCCGCCGCTCAAATTCTGTCATTTTGCTTCATTCAGACAATTCAGAAAAACAATCAATAAATAATTTTTTTTTTTAACAGCGGTGTTCAGCACATTGACTTTAGTCATGAAATAGACTGCAATCGAATCTCTTTTTGTCTGGTTAAAAGAATAGAAACTAGAAGGACCTTATTTTCATTCAAAAACCCATAATCTCTGAGTTCTGAGCTTTTAATTTGATTGAATAAAATTTATTGTTTGAAAACTGAGCAGCAGTAATGAGGTGAAGAGACGCATCACAAAAGGCGTCTCCTAATTGGTGTTAGAAAGTTGCACATGGACTCGGGTTCGATGTTTAACTAACCTTTAATCCTCCTGGCACACATGTCTGTGGTTTGAAAGTCGGTCACGTGACTTGCCCTCCACGCTAATGTCGCAAACATGGTCCAGCTTTGGTGATAAAAAGGCTGTAATTAGCTTTTTAGCTGGATGTCTTGGTAAGTATTTTAGTCACGCCTGTCGCGGTCTCAGCCCTTCGTCTTCATGCAGCGATCTCTAACATTTCTTTTGTTCAGTGTCCTCATATGAAAAAGACTGTTCTGAAGCACTATCATTTAAATCCTCCTAAAAATATATAATAAAAACTATATATATATATATATATATATATATATATACGCACACACACATAAATATACAGAGATATACTGATGTATAGCTTTGAAAACTACATGCAAAAATGGCAGCAGTTCTTGAAATAACCTCCTCATCATGTACCTGTAGTACCAACAGTATGATGGAAACATCACACAAACTACACACACAAACGCGGTCGGCCGATTCCTCAAGGCCTGCCACTTCCACTTCAGCTGCTCAGGCCTTACCAGAGACCTGAACATAAAATACATTTTTCAAAAAAGCCATTGTGCTTGTCCCAGTATTGAATGTGAGCGTCAGTACAATGGCTATAAAGTGCGCAGGGTTACAGGTGAAGAGTGAATTCTGAAATACAGGGGGGGGCTCTTTCATTTCCTGTGTTTTCTCCTCCACACAAAGCTGCTGCTTTTCCTTAATTCCCTCTTACCCCCAAACTCTGCCATTGTTTGTTTTTCAGGACCGTATTTTATCGCCCATTTTAATAGGCAGAACCAAACAATTTCCCCATTTTTTACAGGCCGCTTCACTCTTCCCACGAGGAATAAATTGCGCCTTATTTCCATGAAATCCTGGGATGACACAGATCTTTCGTTTGCATAAAAGCATGAAGAATGTGTCTAATATCGGTGGTATTCATCTGCTAAGTGGGCATTTGCATGGGGCGAGCAATGGGAGGAGAGAGGCTGTCCCCCTCCCGTGGTGACAGGACCGCTCTGGGATGACATCTGACAGCTGTGACAGTGTTATATGGAAATATCTCCAGTCAATAAAGCTCCTAAAAGCACCCTATAATTACAGACTGCAATTGTGCAGGTTACAGTCTGCAAGTTACAGCAGAAAAATGTTTTTTGTTATGCTGACACCAAACAGTCACTTGTTTTAATTTCCTACTTGTGGTCTTTGTGTTTACTG
>JABFEB020000001.1:41437975-41450537 GCA_019775895.2 Stomatorhinus ivindoensis | reverse complement strand
AGACTGGCCATCATGTATCGCTGGGGAGGACCGGAATGGTTTATCGTATGGGTTGCATTTATCCCAGGGAAAATTGCCACTGGATAGAGTACCCTAAATCCTGAATGACTCCTTTTCCTCATTGCCCTGTGTAACGTTGAATTTGCATCGACGTGAGAGGGACAATTATGCTGACAGAGCTGAATGCGGCCCTGCTGGCAGATGCTGTAACATCCGTAACCCATGTCAAAAATGCATGCAAGATACTCAGCCCTATGATCTTGAACATCCTTCCTCTGCAAATGCCAAATCGACTCCGAAATCTGAACGAGCCTTTAGCGCCGGTTGGCGCGATCTCCCCACATGACGCCGTCCGACTTTCTGGTGGCTGATCTGCTAAAGGCTAGCAAATCACTTCTGGACGGGTTTCTCCGCCGATCCGGAATGAAGGAGTTCTGGCAGCGATCTGATTGTCCAGACACCGTATAGATTCATTATGGCGACTTTTGCGACGGTGGGAGTTGTCTTTACAGATGAGACCCAGGTGTAGCCTCAGAGAATGAAGCCATTCCTCGTTTTGGGGTTTATGAGAGCAGCACATGGGCACGTCCGAGCATCCAGCACCGTGCAATAATGTTGCGGAAACAGCTACTTCAGGCGTTGCTCCTAATCACGCGAGATTAGCCAACGTCTTGTTAAGATCCCTGTCTGTATCTCCACAAACAAAACGTTAGCCACTCTGCAGTGGTGCACGTGCGCCTTTCTGCTGCAGGCATCCCGGTTCCTGGCTCACTGCCTCCCACATTGAAGCTTATTCGCGGAGATCTGATTATAAAGAAATAAATACATACACACAGCTCAACTGGGGAATCAAGACATGTGCGAATTCCATGTATCATAAACTTAACATGATATGTTTAAATCCACATCCAGTATATCACATAGCAGCCCTCCTTCTAAAAGGGGGTTTTATAGACAGACTTGGGACTTATAGCCAACAAGCTGCTTTAGGACAGAGCATGCACAGCCCCTTAGGGAACGTGACATGCAGTAAGAATCATTTCATGTATGAGGAAAATAATTCTCTGAATGCCAGATAACTCACCCTGGGACATTACAAGCTGGGCAAATAAATAATCAGAATACATGGACTCAATTGATTCCAAGTGTTATTAGACAGTTGCAATGAACATGTCCCTGTGTTTTTTTTTTTTCCTTTTTATCATAAATTTGACTTTCCCTTGAAGTTTGGCTGCCGCACTCTGAATTATTTAAAAGACATTAAAATGAACATGATGGTTCAATACATATTTATTGACTCTTTAGAAAAATCAGCCCATGGCAATGGAGTGATGTGTTTTTCCATAAGAGCGTAACTGCAGCTGCTCAGACTTCACCTCTCATACCAATTGAAAGGTTAGGTGGGGTCAGTCCCCAGTAACTGCTAAATTATCTAAGGGGACTATTTGCCTTATTAGTACAACTGAATCTGCAGCCCATATTATTGCCTAATTAAGAAGGAAAATTCATTTGTTGCCGGTGTTCTAACTATGGATTTCCTTCCTCGCTATTGTTGTAATGATTGCTAGAACATTCACCCCAGGATTTTGGATATTCACAGCATGAGATTGAGTATTTCTGTCCATTTTTTTTTCTTCTTCTTACCCTGCATTGTTCCATGGTGCAGCTTGGGTCAGTTAAGCAAGGCTACCATGTGAAGACAGTAGTTGTGGGAGATGCTAAACGTTGATGTAGGGGGGGGGGGGGCATTTGGGTTGCCCATCTTTCCCAGAAAGTCTCCCTGGAATTGCTATTAGACCCTAAGGTGACATTCCGATGCTAAATTCACTGTACTCTTCCCTAGGTCCCCACACTTAGCTTGACTGAACTTCAGACAAGCTGTTTCTCCTCTCTAATAAGACAGAGCATTTTTTGTCACAAATTCATAAATAAGTATATTCCAGAAAAATTAAAATAACATTATTTTACATCAGTTCACTATGTCAATAGATAACAACATAATATATCTCTGCAACACATGTAAATATCTAATTAAAATCCAAGCCCAATTAACGAAGTTATTTCTGTTGTGTGAAGTGCTTTTCTGGGACTTTTCTTTTCGTAACTGTCAAAGACCGGCATGGCCTATGCAGCAGGGGTGAGTGCATTCAAAGGAAGTCTCGTTTCAAGTGTAGCAAAGTGAGAATGTTCTGATGTGGAACCATTTAATTCAAGGGCCGACTTGAAAGCTCAGTTCCTTACACAGCCAGAACCAAACAGGAGTAGGCTATGCTATTCATAATCGGTAACACTTCAATGGACGCTTTGCTCACAGATCTTAGGGCCATAGCTTAAAGCGAGAGGGACATCGGGCAGCAGGGAATTTGATGAGTCGATCAGAGATTTATCGGAATATAAAAACGTTTTTGTGGACATGCATCGCAGCGTCGCAGATGTATCTAAATACGCGCATATAAAAATTAGTTACTTGATACCTGTATTTTTCAAGTGCCCACCTTCGCTAAAAAAAGTACTTCTGTACCTTCCTAGATTATCCGATGAATTAGTAACACACATTTCTGCAAATAACTGCAACGAAACAGAGGACAGGTACATTTATTGTTATTGATGTGTTCTAAATATTTATTTATTTTATTTAAAAGACGGTTTATTTAATACCATAATCATATCAAATTCAAATAAACTTTTAAAGTGACTACGACCGTGAAAATACAGAAGACCATGTTTTATCCAGAAACGGTAATTTACTCTATAGCATCTTTCTGGTATAATTTGATCGTCTTGCACACGTTACGAACGTCTTCTGCATGCCTCATCTTAACGGAATTTTCTGTGCGTTTTGTTGGTTCAAAGCCGACGCTCTGCTTACTGATCTAAATACCAATTTTAGATACAACGGGCTGCAATACAACTATAGACTCCCAAATTCCAAAAGTCATTAAATTTTAAAAATGGTTATTTTTTAACTGATAAACTGGAAGGGAACAACAACTGGAAAATAACTATGTAGACGGCACATGTGGAATATAAATGGTAGTTGACCAAGAGAACTTCGTTGTAAACTGCAACGTAATACTTAATAATTTTATGTAGTTTTTAAACAGTATTAGAAATATGACATTATTTCGATCACTGATTATATTTTTTTCTTGTAAACAGTATAATGCCCAATGTTTAATTTAATGAGAATTAAGGTGCTCAATAACAATCTTGTAATAGCCTTGTATTTATTACATTATTTAAATAAAACTTGACTCAAAAAGTTTTTCTCAAAAGTGAGCCCTCAGTCCTGTGTTTTCCAATGCGATTTAAGGCGGGCGCTACTAGCACTTGATAAAAGCATAGTTTTACACTAAAAACCACGCACCTCTTGAAGGAGGTTTTTGCTTTGATTTCTAATCCTTCAGATTATAGGCCATATAAACGGTGGAGGGGCAGCTCAGTGTGGGCTAGATTTGCGTCCTCTCTTTAGGTTTCGTCTCCTCTTCATCTCGTTGTCGTGTTATATCTTAAGTCACTAATCTTTTTTTCCTAATGGTGTCAGTTGATGCTCATTTTAAAGCCGGAACATTTTCCCCTTTGCTGTGCTTTAGGTTTACTCATGTCTTTGCTATCAAAAATGATTCGCAATTAGGTTTCTGAAAGTATCCGGCTTGTGCAAAGACAAGAAATAAAGGTCGGCAGTTGTTCTTAGTGATTTTTTTTTTGATAATGGGCTAAATTACCGACATCACGGTATGAAAAAAATAGCCCATCAATGGAAATAATTATACATTTTTAAATTTTGACGCTTGCCCTTGAAGAACAAATGACAAATGCTTTTTCTTCAAAGATTGAATATTGCATTGTAGCTATGAACTTTCTTATTGGTTATGAATTCTGACTGTAGCTCTAGCTGTAGTTTAAAAGTGGGTCTTGAATGTCTCTGACAAATATGTAGCTAAATAGTGATTCGTCACGAGATTATCATATTATAATATTAAGCAACTACCAGCATCGATATTCTTCGATCAAGATAAATGGAATTCGTTATTTTAGTAATGCTCTGCGGTTATCGTTATACGTTATGTTCCTTTTTTTTAAAAGTTTACTAATGTCTTTATTATTGCTGTTGTGACGTAGATTTCCGTTAGGTGCACATCATTATTTAACTTATAGTAAAATAACCCAATAAATTGGAGAATACCAGTAATAAACCTAGCATATGTATTCTATTAAGGCATATATGTAATCTGTTACACTTGAGTGATTTAATGCTGTTAGCGCCCCGAGTATTACCATTCGTCTAAAATAATGCAACGGATTACGAAACCTACGTGAAAAGCCAAGCAGAAAAGGTACAACTTTAAGGTACGGTTGTTTAAACATCTAACTTCAGACGTTTGATTGAATGATGCTGCAATTTTATGTCGTTTAGTGCTGATACTGCCGTCCAGATAGTACTATTTATTTGATACAATAAGTGCATGTAAAAGCAATAATGCGAAAAAAGTTTTTGTTATAAAGCAGTGATAAGTTTCGGCAGTTTGGATCCTCATCTTCATTTAGAGCCCATCAACATTTATTTATTATAATGTTTATTAAAATATCTTACGTAGGGTTGACGATTTTGGTTTTAAAAACCCACTGAATCACGTGGTTTAAATATCTCAACACGTTCGATTTACTTATTTAACGTTAGAGAACAAAAGCACGTTGTTTTGAAGGTAGAAAGTCAAGAATCGTTAGACTATCGCTCCTGATCTATTGCTGATACTTTGTCTATTCATTAATTTCGTTACAAAGTATCCGCGAGGAGGAAACAAATCAAAATTAAGTTAACAATTTTATTTGAAAACATTAAATATGTTTTTCTCAAGGAGAGATATTTCTGAATCGGCACGGAATGCATTGCAATACTGAAATACACCATAGAAAAAGGCAGTGGATCGCGTTGCGGCGCACACATCTATTTGAAATATACATTTAAGACGTAATTTTAAAAAATAAACCAAACAAATTAAAGGTGTAATTATTATAACTACTCAGTATTTTTATAACATAAAACAGACATAGTGTTCGAAACCTCTGAATGGATTGTGATATCCTAAGATGATTAAACTGCGGCATGCAAAATGTAGGTTTTTGACAACAAAAATAATAATAAATATAGAAACTTTTATATTCAACAACAACGGTACATACAACACTTACAAACAAGGAATATTGGACAGTTTTACAAACACCATGGGTCCCTTTTACCTATACAGATGAGATACGTCGTTGTCCACATATGTTTCATACATAAAAGTTGTCCCAGAACTACGAATCTTTATAAAATCTATCAGACTACATAGTGTCCAGATTATAATGTATAATATAGACATGACCTCGATAGCAAGGGCCTATAGAAATCCTACAACATGCGTTCCTTTGTTGAAATACTCTCACCTTCGTGTAATTCTGACAGAAACACATAGGCAGAAAATATAAAAAAGCGTAACGGAATCGAGCTTCATATACCTCTTATAAACTGACGCATTTGGACGCATCACAATAATTTATTATATATGTATATATAAATTGAATATATTACATTATAGGGCGTGTTCTCCATACAACAGATACTTTCATTGACAGCAAAGAATACAGTTAGTGGGGAGATGGTTAACTTGGTGAAGAAAAGTCCCAGATTGCCTTGGCGAACAGTTTCTCCCGAAAAGAGGTCGTTTATTTTCTCGTAATAATGCAAGGGAAACTTAAACGAAAACATCAGTTCATTTCCTTTATGTTCTTCGTTTTACTTTGCTTTGATAGATTCTGAGGATCCTTGGCCATTTATCTGGACATTTTAAAAGAACCGCGCCTGAAAATGTGTCATGGAAAAAATGCGCTGATCTAAAAATGTCCTCGTCGCGCACAAAGTCTCTGGAAGTTGACGTCGACAGAAAGGCCCGGTGTTTTAAAAAGGTAGCGTGTCTAGAAACAATTTGTCAATTATTGCTGGCGGAGGAACCAAGTCTTCAAGTTTTAAGTAGAAGATGCGTTGCAGACCTTGTGTACAAAGTGTGCGAAGTTCCGGTAGTTTTCCCAAAAGTTTTGATAAGTAGTTGGGACGATTTAAACCGCCGCCATTAAATGTCACTTGGTCTTTAAGACAATTTACAATCTTGTTTTGAAGTTCCTCCACTCTCTTGGGTTCTTTTAGTCCGTGTCGCTCTGCAATAAGAACATTTACAAAGGTTATTATCAAAGTATATTGCGGATTAAATTAAATCACTGTCATTTGAAGTGCAACCGGAAAATAAATAACTGAACATAAAAGCGAACATTTCACGGGTCTAGTTTCACGTACCTGTCACCATGGCAAGCGCAGCTATGCAGGAGAAGGCTGATATATCGATATTCATGCTCTGGAGGTTGGAAGAAAACTCCACAATAGAGTCAATCCATTCTCCGAATCCGCGAACACACTGTAGTCTGTGTAAGACCACCCCGTTGCAAAAAATCAGTTTCCCCTCCATCGGATTAGACCTGCAGTTAAAAATGGGGGGGCGGGGGGGAGAATTAACAGTCAGCTAATAATTAAATGATATAACGCAGGACAGCCGAGTGTATAAGAGCTCATGAGATCTTAATTGCACTGAGTTACCTGTAAGCCAGTCGCAAGACAAAAAGTTCCAGGAAGGCTGATTCAAAGAGGAGATCTTGATCCTGTTTGGGGAGATCAGCGAACCCCGGGATCTTCTCCGCCCAGCCCCTGATGATCTCCATGGAGCCGGTCAGGAGATCATAGAATTGCTGGATGTGCTGCGTGTCGTCTCCGGTCATTTGGTAGTCAGGGTTAGCCTGAAACTGGAATTTAATTTAGAAAGTGCTTAATGAGGTCGTTTAAAATATATAACCCGTGAAATTGCAATGCCCATTCCAAGCAAGACACTTGGGTTTTCATAACAATTAAATCTCTCTCTGGCCATTATTGGGTTCTGTGTTTCAAAGCAATTCACTCAAGTAAGGTATGTTAAATTAAATACGCAACGATACAGACATTTAGAGCAAAGGAGAACGTAGTTTTAAACGACGCACGACAATCCGTTTTGCGACGAGGTAACTGAGCATCGGTACCCTAAGTATTGGTTAGGCATGGTAATACGTTGTTCCAATGAGATTAGATATTAATGTGTTTTTCATGGTTCTCGTATACTTTATTAAGTCTAGAGACTTTCGCTGAGTCTTAAATGATCACAGAGTCATTTCGATTAGCGCTATACCCACTCGTTCATCTCCCCATTATAGCGCTTGCCTGACTGGAAATTAAAAGCGTGTTAATAATCTGACTTACTCTTGAGTAGTCCAAGCTGGACATGGACGGGTTTGAGTCCACATGAGCCCGTACTAGGGCACTTATGAGACTCACTGGGGGCGAGGGTGGTGACGGGTCCTGTGGACTTTTGGGTTTGGACGGTAGACGGCCCCTGCGACCCTTCAGACTAGCAGTCCGAACCACTAAAAAAAACAGAATTTCAAAGCTGAATAGTATTGTTTAAAGATTTAATGAAGCAGCGATGTTTACTATACAGCCGTTTTACGAACCGAATACTAAATTCGCTTTCCACATCAAATAGGGTCAGAAACGCCAGTCACAGTTCATTTTAAATATCACTGGTTATTAAAATATGAACATAAAAAATGACAGAAAAGTAAAGCGTCTTACCTTCTTTGACCATGCCGACAACAAGGCACTTCTGAAAACGACAGTATTGGCATCTGTTTCTGCGACGCTTATCTACCGGGCAATTTTTGTTGGCTAAACACACATATTTCGCATTTTTCTGAACAGTGCGCTGAAAAGGAAAAAAAGAAAAGAAATTGGTTCGGCACACGATGACGAGCGTGTCACACATTCGGTCCCGGATAAAACTGACATTCGACTGACATTTTTTGGCGAAATTAATGGAAGTCACAGTGACACAGTTGGAAACTGCAGGCGCGACCCCATGGCTTTATAGCTACATTTTATATGCAAGGAGCAGGAGGAGACTTTCGGTAAACACAAATCCGTGGGCATTCATATTTTTACGTCCCTCCGAGACCCTCTCCATTGAAAGTGATAAGATTATTCAATCAGGATGGTGAAATAAGGAGACCACTTAATTTTACCACTGGGAATTCTGTTCCACTTGGTTACTCCAGACACGGTTCTCTGTCCAAACCAATTTAATTCTGGGGGAAAGGGCTGACTTAAAATGCACCAGAGCATACACTCACACCGTGATTTCTAATTTTCGAGCAAGATTGAAAAAAAAAAATAATATATATAACCACACACATACACACGTTCAGTTCAATTTTAATAGTTCAATGTAAGACAGTCAGAAAATTGATTATGTGATCGTTATACTAACTAAAGTCTACTTTGTTTTGTTGCTTCAAAAACATAATAAGCGCTGACTGACCGTTAACGAGACAATGTCATGTGGATAGGCCTAATACAGAAAGTTAGGTCCGGTCGCACGTCCCTATAAAAACGGTGATGTCATTATGCTTATACATCCATCTAGGTTCAAACTGGTAAAACTTGTGTTATACTTGTTTAATATTACTTGGGAAAATGCGTTAGAAATTACAGGCAGTTTCCAGGCCTACCTTAAAGAATCCTTTGCAGCCTTCGCAAGTACGCACTCCGTAATGCTGACAGGCGGCGTTGTCCCCGCAAACGGCGCACAGACCTTCGTTAGACGGAGATCCCCTCGACGGCGGTGACGGGACTTGGCTGTCCATCAGCTGGTGTGCGTGGCTAAGCTGAAGCGAATGGGGGAAGCCTAAGGCTGCCTGCTTCCTGATAGCACTGGGAACGGCGAAGGTCTGGCTCTCTAACGCACGGTGAGCTCCAGGGGTATCGGGGTTCATGGGCACGTGAAGGGGACCGTCGAATCTCATTTGGCAGCTGGACACGGGAGTACCGGGTGGGGACTGTTTGAACGAAAACAATGATAGCCTCGAGACCGGGTTCTTGCGCTGATCTATCATGTGAGTGGTCGCCACGTAGTTCTGGTGAAAACTGTGGAGCGATCCGGTCTCATCCCACATATGATTAGGCTGCACCGGGAAGTTTGGTGTGCTCGGTGTGTGAGGAGAAGAGGGCTTGTAATACATAGACCCGGAATGGGGCATCATCTCTTCAGACTGAGGTGGAATGTGGCTCTGTTGATGGTAGCCGTGCATTTGGATGTCCTCCACCTTGATGGAGGACTGCTCTCCAGAATGGGGCATTTGGTATATACAGGGCGGCTTGACGTCGTAACTGGTGTTATAGTTGTCCATGAATGTGCTGAAGCTGGGGAGAGAAGTGGTGGCCGTGATCTCGGTGTTGGTCAGGTCCATGCTAAACTTAACGAACTCGGGTGTTAGGAAATCGCAGCTGTACTCTCCAGCGGCGTGGTAGCTGTAACTCTGGGATGCGGGACTGGCTCCTTGAGGCGATGTCCCATACTGAGCCTGAACGCAGGGCATGGCTGTAAACAGAAGTGTCAAAATGCTCACATACTCATATTTGATAAAGCAATGTGCCTGCTAACTATAAAGTTAGGAAGTATCACAGAGCTATACGGTAGTTGATTCTGAATAAAACACACACCAATTAACATACTCATATAATAATATAATATCGGATATATTCACAAATAAATGTGATGTAAATGTTTGTGTTTTCTAATAAATACATTTCCGTCACGTAATGGCTTGGGTCACTGCGAAACAAATGCATTTTTTACTCAGTGCCGCTTGTTTGGACAATGCCAAAGTTTTCTGGGCGATGGTTTGATGTACCGATCACCAAGTTTCGTTTGGTCCCGCTCACAGAAGACATAAGCTACGAGATTAGTTTGCCATACCTTCAGTCGAGTGACTGTTTTTCTACGACACTTAAAATGAACAATACTATTTGTTGTTCTGATGAGCAATTTTCAAGAAAGCAGCTTTCTTCTGGAATCCTCCCCTAGAAAATAAAGACCAAATAGACTCATTAAATTCTGTGTCTCGATTTTAAAATAGGCCTATTATAATTATTTTTATTTAGAACTGCATATTTACAAAACACACTGAGAATTTACTACACTCAGTGGTGTTATTCGGTTTTATGACATCTAGTAGATAGTTGTACCGGCCTTTTTAGGTAGTGATGAACATGCCATCATGTTTGATGTTATTATTTTTTTCGTGAAATCATAACAGTAAACACAAATATAACACATGATGTACTTAACAGGTCTGATCAAATGAAACATTGAAAATTCTGAGATGTATAAAAGACAAGAAAATATACAGATAGCAAGCAGTGTACAAAAATCTGTAGGAGTACACCTGGTTCGAGTACTTTTGGCTCGGTCCAAATTCTTAAACAAAGACGTATTTTTTAAAAATCCCAGTTTTGCTAGAGATAAGCATATTTAAATACCCTAAATACATAATCACTTTCCCATGAAAATGTGAATAACAGTCGCAGACAACCTCAACTTAAATAAGTAATTTCCATCAGTATTTAAGATAAGTTTGCCAAATATTCTTATATTCCGTATACGGACAACAGCAGCGATTCTTACAATGTTATGCAAGATGTTTACAATTCTACAGCAAGTGATACCCAAACAAACAAAATAAAAAAATATATATATGCATCAAAGCTTTAGATGAACTTTGTGAGTTATAGTCATGCATTAACAAATTGGCCATTTAGACAAAAAGAATTATAAATAAATTTATGCCGTACCTTACACCGTCATCAAGGATGATGCTGCTTATCCATGCAGATGGAGCGCATGTAGTTTTCTGTAATTTAGATGAAGAATAAAGCCAAAAACCACAGGCGACGTTTCAGTTGTAAAGGAGTGCGGCTTTCATTCAGTACTGCAGGGATAACAGCACAGACTGACCCTTCTGCTCAATGTGCCTTTGTTTATGTGAGCTTCGAATACCAAAGCCCACGTGTCTAAAATCTGCGCGTCATGCGCAGCGTCATTGATAAGCACCAATCCCTTCCTCGCGGGGGCCGTTCTTCTCTGCGCTATTGGCGCACGGCTGGAGCTGAGCAATGCTTTCAGGTAGCCAGCTGTCGCGGACGGGAAACCTTCATACTTAAAATCACAGCAACAGGAATACTGGTTAATAGAACATTCACATTCTCTACCGACGTTGACTTTATAAAACGCGACTGAAGACGGACTCATTTTCTAGTTGTGCTGATGCACTTGTTATGTGTGTGGTCACCTCCGTTTACCCAGTGATTCGCCTATTTAGGGACAGGAGTTGTGGAAAGTAATTTATGCATCCAGTTCTCAGCTCTGTGAAATCAATTGAGATGTATTTAAAACTAGGGATGGTCCATAATTTAGAAGGAAGTAGCTAACAGTATGTTGAGTTGAATATTCAAATTATTTCTGGGCAAATTTCCAAATAAAGTCAAATCTTCTGAACGTGTTTTATTCTTGCAGTGCATTAATGGCCAGCATCTAGATTCACCTATGAAGCTGGTACCTTAAGTGAACGTAGGCTGCACGAATTTATGGTGCTGAATACGAAATTGTAGTGAAAACACCACGGAACTTGTGTCTTTGCGTGTAGTATGCTCCAACATGGGACCGATTTATCAGTTACCAAAATCAAGTGTCGGAAGCATGTGGGTGTGTTCTTTGCGTGAGAATGGCAATTTTTCTAGGCGTCTGTGCGGGTTAAGTGCAAATCCCGAACGCCCATTAACTGCGGAGCAGCGTCGATTGTCGTGGGAGAGGAAGAAAGAATGAGCGATAGACGGATTGCGCGTGACGCAAGGCACACGGGCTTTGACGCAACCAACAGAACCTGCCAAAAATAACTATTAGTCCTTTCTTTTGTTTTACAAAGCTTTCTTTTATTTTTACCCAGAACTTCATTTGTAGTGTACTGTGCCTATTACTAGTCGATACTGACTGGCAGCTCTTCCCTCCCGCCCCCTCACACACACGCATCTGACGATAAAGCGCAGGGATTAGTTTATTACCCTGCTCACTTACTATATTTAACGTTATATTTATTCCAGAACCAAAGGATAATTCAAAAATCAAGCCCCTTCCGCATACGATAGCCAAACGAAATACTTTGGTGTCTCATACAATAACTTCAAAAACTGCAGCGATTTTGTAATAACTCTGCCTTATAGCTACATGGTATGCAGCCCTAAATACTGTGTATACGTTTGATCACTGTTGACAGCAGATTAGCGCCATTCCCAAAACTGTCATTTCAGTTATGTGACAGAAGGAATGTGTCAGTCACGTCTAAGCCATTGTGTTTTCAGGTGCCAGCCATGACAGGTGTAAGGTGATACATTGAATAAGTATTAAGCACACACGTCTTTAAAAGAAACGTTTATTTATTGTTCAAGATCATGCACATCTTATTAACATGATACATTTTGAAGTGAAGTTTAACCTGAAGTGGATCACAAACAAGTGAAGAAAAAACAGTGTTTATATTACAGTTTTTTACGATTGTTTACACTCTGAAATAAAAATTTCCACACAATTTGCAAAATTCTACTCCAAGGAGC
>JABFEB020000001.1:41426733-41437875 GCA_019775895.2 Stomatorhinus ivindoensis | reverse complement strand
TGGATAATTGTGACTATATTTTGAAAAAAAGAACCCGGTTTTCAAAATTGTGTGTAAACGATTGAAAAAAACTGTAATATCCAAGAGGACAATGTTACTAACTGTTTATCTGTATGTTTAACTTTGTTATCTGTATGTTTATTTGGCTTTATCATATACAATTTTATATCCAAATGTAATCACTTAACACAACAAAACTGGGAAACTGATATAGTGTATACATGCTGCTGTGGTACTAATTAGTTATTATAACATTTATTCATATATACTACATAGTTTTGGGTAATTGCTTATTGAATTTGAACTTATTAGCATGTGTAGTGGGTGGCACAGAGGTGCAGTGGGTGGCACAGAGGTGCAGTGGGTGGCACAGAGGTACAGTGGGTGGCACAGAGGTGCAGTGGGTGGCACAGAGGTGCAGTGAGTGGCACAGAGGTACAGTGGGTGGCACAGAGGTGCAGTGGGTGGCACAGAGGTGCAGTGAGTGGCACTGCCATCTTACACCTCCATGGTTAGGGGTTTGAATTCTGCATGGTTAGGAGTTTGTTTGCATGTTAAAAACCATTATTGTCAGCTTTCCTTGTATACTCCAGTTAGTCGTAATCAGGTTAACTGGATTTTTTGTGTGTGATCATGCTCATTAACACCCCTTGATTGACTGGCATATACTATCCATACCATGGATATGGTATGCTCAAGCCTATCTGTGTTAACATGAAAACATTTACTACGTACACAAAGATGACCACTGAATGCTGGATTGCTGTTCCAGATGCTGACAGCCAACAAAGATCAAAACTTGCCTTTTGTGCATGCATGAGCACAGATCAATTGCAATGCTCCTTTTCCCAATGACACCTTGCTCTCCTCTGGGACATACACACAATACTGGAGAGAGTGAAGTGCAATATTCTTTGTAGCGTGGCGAGGCATGCTTAAATTTGTCTGCCAAAACATACCGCAAAAACGTGCCGCACCTAACAGAAAGCGAAAACTTCACTACAGCAACATTATCTGAAGACTGTGTGATTTTTAACTTCCAGAGTTCTTGTGTTGTAGCATTCCTACATTTCCATTCTTTTGTTGTCTTTGTTGCGTATGTATGTTGTATATTAATAAACTGTTATCATGGCCCAACTTCATTCCTTTATAAAAGCTTTAAACAATAGTTGATCACAAATGTGAAAACTTTAAATCCAGGAAAGAACAGATTCAGTAATATGCGATTTCCTATCATCCATTGCAACTACTGGGAAAGAGTGACAGGTGTCTAAATCTTACAATGTAATGCAGACACTATATCATTACCCCATAGGTTTAACCCCAGTGCATTTTCTAACTTGCAGACTGATCAATTACATTTTAGAAATACTACTCAAATTCAGCCATTTGTTATTTAGGGAACATAATTCTTGTTTCATCAGTCCTTGAAGGTTTACACACTACTGAATTATAGGAAGTTTCTAGACTACAAGGATACTAATCATGAGTGCTATATAATTCTTAAGTAATTAGTTAAATATTAAAATAGGCAATATGTAACAGTTTCCCACATGCATTGCTTGACCTCTGTAAAAAATGATCTTAGTAATGTATATTTTTTATACCATGTGCAGTACAGATGAGTTTACTCATTATACTTCTGTCTAATCCCACTGAGACCTGCTGTGGTTTCCAGAACATTGAATCACCATCCCTGTAATTATACAGAGCCATTAACTCTCTGTTTTTACACTTCCTTCCTCAATGATCAGCCATATTAATTGATTAATTCTGAATGTGCAATTTATTAAGGTATTTATATAATATCCTTAATCTACTGTTATTCATTTACTAATTACAGTTAAGAGTTTAAAATATAATTAAGCTTTTTAATTGTCCATCGCAGAGTTGAAATACTAAGTACCTTATTTATATGCATATTTTAATTGCCAATCATCTTTGGGGTGGGAGCTAATCAAGTGCAATCAAATCAGAGCAGTGATTTCACAAGAAAGACATGCTGGATCTACTAGGAAACATATACAGCCACAGGTAATTAGAGAGTGAGAAAATCTACCTACCGACACAGGATACCTGTGCTTCCTAAATGTAAGATTTTACATCGTGATGATGACGACAGAGAGATAACTTTGCCATGCCCTTAAAAATGTGACTCATTCATAGCTAAACGGACCACCAAAAGTAAAGAACACAATATATGATTAAAACTCAGGATAATACTTAATATAATGCGATATGTGTAGAATAAACTATTGATCAACCTCCCCTTTAAAATGTATCTTTCTTGGCACCCGGAGTTTGAAATAATAATTCCCAGTACCATTTCAGTATAGATTGCCGGTTTATTAATTCATTTATTTGAAAAAAATGTTTATATTACGCCGTTTGCCCATCACTTACCAAACTATGATGGAGACAGACTCTCGTCTAGCCTGAAAATGCAGGCTAATAATCCAATGAGGCTAGGCAATATGCCGGTTACATGTTACATTGTTATAAACATAATGACAACACTCAAATGAACTATTATTAACTGTGGTTAATAACAACCGCAGATCGATTAAATGAGACGTTACATTTTCCGCTTATAAATTAATTACTCAGGAGTAATTCATTTATACGTATTTGTCCATTTAAATTTTGTTTTCATGTAAGACATAAATAGAATTACACCGTTATAAGCTTTCCCTCCAAATAAAATACTTACATTACATATTTGGATCCCCTGGAAAAAGGTCAGCCAGGTAATGTATTATCCTATATGACATTATATATGTATCTTTTTTTTTTCCAGAGAACAATAAATAATTTTTTCTTCATTTTTAAAAGATGAGATACTTTCTTACATATCACGAAAAACAGTCATGCCACAAATCATGCTTATAAGGACAAGGTCTAGTACCTGCAGAAAAACAAATGCAACAGCGTAGTGCGTCAGTCCCTCAGTCCGAAATATACGTATATATGAACGTCAGACTCCGCGCTAACTATTTCTTCGAGATAGTAATTACACCATAGAGTGCATAATGTACGGCCATATTTAAATCTTTCCTAATATTCAAGTTTCTAACAAAGCGGCTTTAAGTTTCTTTTTTAATTTTTAGCATGCAATACACATATTACTCTTTGGAAAAATAACATTACCATCATAATTAAAATTTTTTACAGAGTTTCTGTTTCTTGCAACAAGTTGTGTAGCTTTTCATAAAGTTTCTTTTTTAGAAAAAAGAACGCCCTCGTGGAGATGCCGGGGATTGAACCCGGGACCTCACACATGCGAAGCGTGCGCTCTACCACTGAGCTACATCCCCCGGACACTGTTAATCGCTTCAAAATTATTCTACACAATACTGATATGGTTATTCTGTAAAGTTTCTTTTTATATATTGTAGAGTGGCCATTGTATATGGAAAAAAAATCGCTTGACTAGAATGAAACCTAAATTGAAAATACGGCAATTCATCCAACCAACAGGAGGCCGCGTGTGTGCTCATGTAAACTGTTGTATTACAGTAATCATAACAATTTATAAGTGCAGTCAATATAGTTTCTTAAGTGCATGTATTCAGTGAATAAGAGAAGTCTGGTCATTTTGTGCACGTTATGTACGCTAATACTTTAAGGCAGCAACAAGTAAAATATACTTCGCTTTACGATTGTATAGCACTACATGGGAAATTATAGATTATATCGTGCTTGAATTCTTACTATGTGTATAAGTCAAACTTGATATAAATCTCTGTAAACGTACTGTGGACTAATAATGCGGAGCCTACAGCAAGCTTATCTCATTGATTGACCTAATATTGCAGGTCTGACATCGGGTACGGTGTATTTACTCGATGAATTCTCGGATCCACATTAAGACTATCCACCTAGGCACTCGTCTTCTAAGCACTTATCCTGGTCAAGGCTCAAACGAAAGATGTTATTTATATCATTATACACTTCCATGCACTCCATGGAACGCTTCCTTACGCAAAGAAATACTAAAAGCACGCCCCATTCACTTCATTGGCCGAGACTCGTTGTTCTTTGAATTTATTGGATTACCGTGTTGTCAATCAAGAGGAATGTTTCCTGGTTCTCTTCCGTGACGATATTAGCTAACTACCTGCTTATAAGAGCTGCGAATACGTAGGGGCATCCTTACGGCATACCTATTTGAGTGCTCGCCAAAACACCTGGAACAGCTGTAAGTTAACAGAAATACCGATTTAATTTCATTTATTATTTTTTGCATTTAAAATGATAAAGATAAGAGCTGATTAGCTGTGCTTGCCAAGCTAGCTGGCGGTATTTAATAATAACAACTGATATCAGGGTTTAATTATTTGATTTTAAATATATAATATAAGTTTTGGCATGCAGTTACTACACATTGAGCAATATTTGGAATGAATTTTCTGTGGGGTAAATAGGTATTTAATAACTAGGATATATCACCATGTGTTAACCAATAGCTTTTTATTTAAAAACCTTTAAAACGTATTTTAACTCGTTAAGTTCAGTCTGGTATGTGCTGCATTAACAAGGCACGTCACATCTCGATTTTATAAGAAATTTTAATGTGAATGTTATTAGAATATATTGAAAGAAGCTGATTCATATTACAGCTATAGATTTACAGCTTTAGTGTGATACACTATCGTCAAGAGTCCCTTTGACTTTCTTTGATTTCCTTGCTGTGTACTGTACCTGCACATTGTCAATGAGTTTCCCAGTATCTCAAGCAATTAAAATTTTCATTCACCATGTGCCTCAGTATTTATCTTTGAACATACAGTGCAAACTTAAAGTTAATCATTTAACATCTGACAAATTAATATATCCAGGATGCATGAATGTCAATCACTGCACAGTGTAAGATTACTTAATAGCCTACTGCCCTTCACCAGAGCTTAAACTGTTCTTTAAAATGTAACACAATTCTGACCTGATTTTACTAAGGATTTTAGGATTTTTTTCTGTCACTATAATGTTATTGCTCTATATGTACTAAATTTTAGGGGTCTGATGTACAAACATCATTCTTTCCATCCATCCATCCCTCCATCTTCCAAGCACTTATCCTGATTACAAGGATCAACAATTAGGATTTTTTCCTAAGTACTGCTACAAGCTCCAGGGTATATTTTCCACCTGACAGTGCTAAATTAGATTAAAAGGAAAATGCAAACAAATACCGCAACAGGTCATCAAGTTATTCTGTGTCCCGTAGCTGTGAAACTGAACAAAAATTAACAGCAAAACCAATATATTTTGCTTATTTTATGACTGATTGACAGGAACAGCTGAATACATTACTACTTGAATTTTAATTCTTGGAACCCTAAAAACACTCTTCGCCTCAAGGCTATGCCTCTTGTCTTTTTCTCCATTTCTAGGTTTCTACTTTACAAGCTTAAATGTCTACTTAATATGCTTTAATGCCCACTCTTCTGAGGCAAGGAGCACTCCATCACTTTAATGCACCTTTATATAAGGCACAGTTAACTAGGTGCACCTTATGGGATGGCTCGTCCACGGCTTAGCTGCGGTCGCACGGGATGATGGAGTTACGTCGTCATGGGCTCACGGCAAGACAGTAAAAGGGGCACGTGGGCCTTCATGGAATGGAGGGGGGGGGGGGTAGGTGGCTGTATATCAGTCAGCAGTGAATATTCATGAATCATAGTGTCATGACACGGTTGGTAATTGGCACCAACATTAGTAATAATTCCACGGGCATCTCAGGGTGCCTGCATATTCATGTAGAAAAGGGGATATTTCCTAGCTGTTTCAACACCCTCTTTTTCCTTGGAAATGTATTCAGAAGCTGCAGGTGGCCCATTGCCACGTAGATGCAATCAATTGCCCATTAGAATGTTTTACAGATTGGAAATCAGGCGAAACCAGTAAGTTTTATTCATAGAGAGGATTATTTGTGGTTTTTATTTTCATGGGAAAGGGAAATAGGAATATTCTCTAGTGAATTATCTAGTTTAGATTCTGTTATGTATGACTAGGAAAAAGATGTCACAAATCCAGTAGAAAATTATTATTATATCATATAAATGATTCTCTGTTTGTATGCTTCATAGACCAAAAATTATGTGTTTGTACTTTTCAATCTTTTCCAAGGTAGTACTTGCGATCAATTTGTAAAAGTTTAGCTGTTGCCTTTGAGGGTTATTTTTCAGTCAGCTGTTTGGTGCTGCTGTTCAGAACCGGCTCTGCAGCAGTGCCTTCCACAGCTTAAACTCTAACTGGGCTTAAATGGCTTTCTGAAGGGGTCCGCAGGGCCCCCCCCTAAGGCCGCAAGCCATCGGCTCCCTCACTCACTGCTTGTGTGTTGCAGGCAGTCATGGCCTTCCGGAAAGCCGCCAAGGGGACCTCCCTCGTTGGCGGAGGGGTCCTTGCCGCTCTCTATGGTTACTCGCAGCTTTTGGAATACAGGAAAAAGCAGGTAGGTTTTCCCCGAAAAACATTCCGTCACCCTTAGTGCCTGGCAGGTTGATGAATACACACATATACCGGAGACGCCGCAACACCGCGGTGACATTACTGTACCCATTTGGCGCCTCAGGCTTCCTAAAACTCACAGAGGTGAGATATTATTTATGGGTACATTTTGCTGCAGAGTGGTAGAAAAATATGGGTTTGTGCCACATTGGCCTTCTTTGAAGAAATTCAAGTTTACTCCATTTTTTCCCTACGGTCCAGTCAAGGTACAGTACGTAGGATTTTAGTTCAGTGAGGTAAGCTGTTGTGATTAAGAACACTCTCATTAACATAATTTCTGATTTGGTCTCATTGAGCCTTCATATAGTTTCTTATTGGTTCTTGGTGAGTTTGGTTCACAGAGGTAGTATTTCCGTGTTAAAGGCTTCTATAATCAGGATATGTTTAATTGCAGAGTAAATGTAAGATAAAAAAATGGAATATGGTAAGAAGTACACCTAACTGTCAGGTGGCTTACATATTTACCTGCATCTACAATTTGTGGAAAGGCAGCCTTTCACCATTTTAACTGGAGCTCTGCCAGCTCTTGGGGGGGGTCTGCTTTAAACCAGAAACGTCCAGCTGATAAATTGACACAGGCTTTTGGCTGTCATCCCTGAGCCGTTTTAAGGTGTTCATCATCCATATGGGGAGTCGCGTTACTTAAACTGAATGAGCATGCTAATAATTAATTTTTTAAACACTGCCACTTTAAGAATGTGGCCGAACAAAGAATTACATTTAGATATTTGCTATTATTACCTATGGTGTATATTTAATGGCTTGAATTAGGCAATTAGCTCTGGTAGTATTGACAGCTTATTTAGGAGGCTAGAAGCAATTCGAAATGTTAATTGGTTAAATGAAACTGTTCCACTGAACTGTATTAGTATTTTCCATCAGTTTTTTGCTGTAGTTTTAAATTTTAATGTAAGTTTTTTTTTGTTAATGTAATTTTAATCCCATGGCCCTGACAAAAAGAAGTGGTTGGAAATGGATGGATGGATGGATATTTTCAATGAAGCAATGAAAAATAAACAATTTTAGATAATCATTTTAAAAAATAAAATTAAATTCCAAGAGGTCAAATTAGGTTGGTACTCAGTGTTAAAGTTACATCATATCTCCTCAGACTGGCTGGACTGTAACTGCTTGCGTAAGTCTGTACTCTGTCCCATGTCACAGCTGCACTATAACTGCCTTAATGGGTCTCTACTCATTTCCCACGTCACAGCTGCACTGTAACAGCTTAAATGGGTTTTTTATTTAGCTTCTGTTTTACAGCCGCACTGTAACTACTTGGGTTGGTCTGTACTTAGATCCCGTGTCACAGCTACACTGTAATTGCTTGGATGGGTTAGCAGTTGAGTGAAACTTCAGAATCAGAGCTATTTGGAAACAGAGGCACCAAACATCAGCTTAAAAGAGAAAAGTATCAAAATGTATGCGATTGTGTGGATGTGTGTGTGATTAAAAACCTGTTATTTTTTGGGAAACTCAATTTCATAAAACATCATAAAAATGAAAAATGCCTTTTTTGTTTGGTTACTTATGGTTGAGGTTAGTGCTGGGTTGGTTAGTGCTGGGTTGGGGTTAAGGTCGTTATGTTGGAAGTTGTGTTTTCTCCGTAGAAACAAATGGAGAGTCCCCACAAAGATATATTTACAAACCTCTGTGCATGTGTGTGTGTATGTGTATGTGGATGTGTGTGTGTATGTGGATGTGTGTGTCTATGTGGATGTGTATTCACTGCCCAATAGTATCACACTGTTACCTGCATCTTGAACTGGGATCAAATTATTCTTCTGAAAAATTTCATCTTCTAACACCAGGTAACATTTTCATTGAAACTCAATGGAGAGTAAAATGGTATGTGCTCTACAAATCTTTTTTTTCCCCTCGTCTCAGGCTCAAAGCACAGATTGCTGATTGCCTTCTTTTAATCAGTGTCTTCAGCTTTGGAAAGAACATTCCTACATTGTAGATTATGATAATGCTTCTGGTACATTGTTTAAGCTGTGACTACGGGCAGTGATCCATGTTTCAGAAAACAAAGTGCAGAAATTCACATTTCATTGCTTGCAGAAGGAAATGTTTTTTGTTTTTTTTGTGTCGTTTCCTACTATGGGGAACCTGAAACTGCACATTTGAAATCAGCACATTCATTTTTAAGTTTTTAAATGATTTTCAGGATTCTTTGAGTGGCTCATTTGGTATCACTGTATGAGTTCCTCCCATAGTCCATGAACAGAAGGTTAATTGTGTACCCTGTGATGGCTGAATTTAGATCTAGAACCTTCTAACTTGTGTCTGGGTGGGTTCCAGACTCGTTGTGGCCTTGCATTGTGTAAGCATCAGTAATGTCCCAAGCTGATATTAAAGAGCAGAATCTCGGCCGATCCAGGCAATTTTTAGTTGATTGTATCTGCTACCACAGCCCATCCAAAGCCCGATCTATTTAATTTTCCACGTCTACTCGATTTACGTCAGTTGCGCAGATTTTAACGTTCTGTCGCACGCTGCAGTGAGCCTGAAGCACACGGCTTGAAACTACAAACTATCGAGATGTCAGCCATGTGGAAATTCTTTAAATTGGAAACTCTGAGTAGCCTAACAGCTACCTGCGATGTTTGCAATGCCACCCTTTCGAGAGGAGGTAGCAACAGAGCGTCATTTAATACATTAGGCACTTAAAGAAACATCATAAGGAAGAATAGCGTGAAATCATGACGCTTACTCAGATGAATGATGTAGCAATGTGTACTGTATGTGTAAGAATATTTAACTAATCATTTCAACACTGGATTATGACTTGTAATTGTCATATATAAATATTAAATAGATCAGGGTACCAAAATAGTGGATTGGGACATTCCTAGTAAGCATCCAACCATCCTCTAACATCTTGTCCTAGTCAACGGCACAGGGCCTTTGCAGGATTCACGGGGCTGGGGTACACCCTGAATGGGATGCCAGTCCATTGTATACACACAGAGACTGTGATCCACTTACTGATTCATTTGAACTGATTCATTGACTCACTGAGTCTTTGAACTGCAGCAGGAAAGCAGAGTTTGGAAAGTTGAGTGACGCAGGGAGAACATGCAAACTGGAGGCACACCCAACCCTGGTGGAGAGAGACAACTGTGCAGTCCACTAAGTGACGCTTATAACTGCTTTCCCACTGCATTGCCAGCTGTCCTGGGTGGTACAGAAGCTCAGTGGTTAACACTCACACCTCTGAAGTTGTTCGATATCCAAACCCCAGCTCTGTGTGTGGAGTTTGCATGATCTAACCGTTTCTGTACGAGTGTCTTTCAACACTCCATTAACATGTGCTTTAAGCCAGTTGCCAAAAGCCTGTGCATGTACCCTGCGATGAACTGACATTTCATCCAGAGCTGTGGGACCCTCAGACAGTTCATGTTTTGCTCTCTCCCAGCTCCCAACACACATGTACCAGGTCTTCGGTGTTCTTTATTGGCTGGGAGCTGGGGGAGAGCAAATCTGTGGACTGTCTGTGGGTCCCTGAGGACCGGCTTGGGAAACACAGATCCAGGGAGTTCCTGCCCTGTTCTTCCTGAGACCAGGCGTCCAGGCTGCACTGGATAAACAGTTCTTTTCCAGCATTGGCAGCAGACAGAGAAACAGTGTTAAACCCTTAAATCTGTCAGCTATTGGCCGAAACTGGAAGAAATCTGCAATCACATTAAAAGCATCAAATTCATTGATGTAAGCCTTTATCCTAGAACAACCATAGATGCCAGGTCTATGACTTAATACCCAGTGAAGGCGAAGTAATATGTAGCATTTTATGAGGTAGCTTGCCGTCCCCATTTTGTTACAGGGAAGTTGGTCAAATAAGCAGAATAAAAGAGATCCCTTTAACTACTGCCAATTTACAGACACTAACCAACCAGACAGCTTCTGAATCATGTTAGCTCTGCTTTAGTTTTTTTTTTTGCAATGTTTGTGTTTATGCCTGGGACCCCCACCCTGGTTCCCTGTGCCCCTCCCCATGCCAGCCTAAATGGATAAGCAAACGGACAGCGGCCCTCGCAAAAAACAATCCGCCCATAATCTCACGTGTGGATCCTCAAGGCCCCAGCGAGGTAGAGGCGCGGCAAAGTTTCGTGGCGGAGCCGTCATTTGCATGAAATTCAGCGCCTCTCTTGCGCGTCTTACTTGATTGCAGGACAAACCTGGCTCTTAATTGTCTGTCGTGTTTAGATATGCACGTTCTTAGAAATAGACCCTAATTATTAGATCTTGTTTGCTGTTACTGTCAAAATTGCAAATGTCTAGGTTCATTCACAGATTTGCAAGTCTAATGGAGCGCAAGCTTGGAGAAGATGGATGTAATCATTTATGGCGGGGGGTGCTAAATGCAGAATGAATAAAGCGTTTCATTATTTTTGAAATTCTTAAGGAGTTTTTTTTTCCCCGCCGTCTTGTCTAATTTGCGGATGATCTTTATATTTTATCTTGGTTGATTTTTCAGTCGTGGTTCTGGTGTTTTATTATTTTTTTTATCTTCCCCTCCAAGTTACTGTGCATCACCCATATGGTCATTGCCCATATCCTGGGTAAGACTGTTATTGGGGCAGTGTGTGGCTCAGTGGGTTAGAATGCTGTGCTTGTGACTGGAAGGTTGCT
>JABFEB020000001.1:41382705-41394949 GCA_019775895.2 Stomatorhinus ivindoensis | reverse complement strand
AGAATTATCACTTAATGGAGGTTTTGGCGATAAGTTCTGCCCAGGGTTGCTGGATAAGCCACACAGTGATTATATTTGGCCGTGCTGGAATATCAGTGTCACGCAGTCACCGGCCGCGTCCTGTCGTTTGTCTAATTTGACCGGGTGTATGCGGAGATGGCCTGCAGTGGCACATCCGGTCCCCCCCCGGGCCGCCCCCTGCCGTCCGCCAGGGTCCCGCTGAGAGCTGAGAATTATGGGTGGACACTGCTGGCAGGACGCCCCCGTCCTGTTATTATTCTTCTTATTATTATTATTATTATTATTATTGTTGTTGTTGTTGTTGTGGCTGCAGCTACCGCTGTTATTGTCTTTTTTACCCTTTAATTTTTGTTATGCAAATATATTATATTTTAATACTATTTTTCTTTCTCCTACGTTTTCCCCTTTGAGCACAATCCGTGACGCAAGTATAAAGGTATTTCACTACACAGGGGTGTACAGAGTGTGCTTGTCGACAAATTTAGCAAAACCCTTACTGAATAATCCACGCATTCGTCCATTTTCCGTTAACTCGCCGTGTTGGCCCCATATGCAGCCCAAAAGAAACTGACAACAGTGATTATTATCATTGAACACATTTAGCATTTGATAAGAGAAGACCAAAGAAGGCTTAGCTTTTTCCATTCTTGCTTTCATTGATGCGCTGATGGGTTCATTGGGTTATTTAACGACGGTTCGGCCTGTCCCTTCGCGACACACACCGGCAGTCACAAACGAGTCATTTTGGAATACCTTCTACATGTCAGTCAGCACAGCTTCACACAGATGCAAACCAGCCTCAGTTTTAGATAATGGACACATTTTCTAAACGTGATAATGTTAAACAAGAAGGTATCAGACTTAAGGGGCTGAAAGTCAAGCCTTCGATTTCAGGTACCCCTTAGAAAAAAATGTTTCACAGCATAGCTGTTCCATTTTAGACAGGAGTTAGGATTTCGGTTACATTTTGCTTATAATGGAGCACTGTGGGGACCTGCTTACCTTATGAATCTACATATGGCTATCTAATATCTCTGTGCCATTGAGACACCAAATCCCTGGGGTGTCAGGGCTGGATGATGCATGGACAGGAGGGTTAAACTATTGCTCCTCTGTGACTGAAAGACTCACACCAGATTATGCTCTGCTTATTTTGAATTTGCACTGCTCTTTGTGAGCTGAGAGGGACTCAATTCTGGACCAGGAGCATCTCAGGGTCTCTTGGCTGGACCCACGTATTTTAGCCAGACTAGGAAGGAAGACTGCAGAAAGGAAGTCAGGTGGTGGAACCTCGGACTAATAATTAAAAGCCCAGCTTTTACAGCTCAAGAAAATCACCTTCCTGTGAATATGAATGAATAAATAAATAAGAACAGTGCCTGAGATTCGGCATGCTTATTCACCTTGGAAATATTCTGGAATCTTCCCCAGCTTGTCGAGTCACAGCCTTCCCAAGGTTTTGATCCTGCCTCGTTCTCGCCGCTGCAAGCCTACCAACTAGAGCTAATTGCATCTACATCCTAGCCCCAGAGTGGTCAACTATGTAATTTTACTAATTCATCCTGCTGAGAGTTTGACCTTAAAAATTATAATTATGCACACCTGAGTTACACACTGGGCCCAAGAGGATCACTAAACGTTTATATGAATGAAGGATCATTAACAAAAAAAAAGCACCGTTAATTCATAAGAAACACCATTATGAGTAATTCTGCAAACAATGGATTGCGACTAGCTAATTCCAATGAACACAGTTTATGTTACGTGCTGCCCATCAGGGGCAGATTGGTGGTTCTGAGACTCGGGATCTGTGCTGGCAATCAGAAGGTTGCCAGTTTGAATCCCGTGAATGCCAGGAGTGCTTCATTTGGCCCTTGAGCAATGCGCTTAATCTGCTATTGCATCATCCTGGGTATGATATTAACCTACATCCAACCCTGTCAGCAGGTCCACCACCTTTCAGCCACCAGACAAAGACTTCGCACTTTTCCATTCCATTCACACTAGTGTTGTGCTGAGGTTTCACCTGCTGCACAGCTGTACTTGGGTTCTCATCCCTGAGGTGGCTTGTCATGGGGTGGGTGTGGCGACATGCCGTATCAGCGCACGCTCCTTATCTTTGCCTGTTATGTCCACCTGACCCTCCTGTCTTTTCCCTAATGTGACTCTAATCAACCGAGCTTGTTGCTTGCTTCCCCTCATTAGTCTTTGTATTTAAGTTCCTGTTGGTCTCGTCGGCCCCAGTCTGATTACTGATGTTGCCCCTCCTATCTTCTCGTGTCCTTCCCCATACTAACATTCTTGTTTTGACCTCTCACCATTTTGCTGCTCCCGTTCAGTAAATAGACACCTTTTTGTTTAATGTCTGCCTTCGAGTGCTTCATCCCGCGAGCCGTGACAGAATGCCTGCCTTCGAGCGGAGGACACCTTCTCCCTCCTGGATACTCACCTGACATGGAGGAGGTATTCCCTGGTCTGGAGGATCGCTGAGGATGCAGGGAAGGTGCCAGTGAGACTCACCCTGGATGTGGGTCCACAGTAAGGGATCACTCAACCTGCCCTCTCTCTGCTCCATGAAGCCGCTCAGTCCAAACCTCTCCTCAGTGTGAAGCCCCAGCTGCGCCTACCATCTCCAGCCACAGGAGGAAGAAACAGAGGAAGGTGTCTGTGCCCATGGCTGCTGCTTTGCTTCCAGAGTCCGGTCCACAAGGGCCCGCTCATACTGTCCTCCCCTCTCATGCACCCCCAGAGTCCATCCTCGCCTCTGCTGTAGCTCCAGAGCCCATCCTGCGCCTGGCCCAGTGAGCGCCACTCTGTCCGCACTCCAGGTGCCCAGCTCAGAGGGCCGCTCCACCTGCATTCCAGGCTCTCGGTCCAAAGAAGGCCACTCCACCTGAGTCCCTGGTTTCGGCTGCACTTTGGCTGCACCCAGTCACACAGCAGCTGTGCTGTCCCACAGAGAACCCCAGTGGTTGTGGTAGGTGTCCTGGTTGTGCTCTGCTCACCTTCAGGTGTCCCATTGGCTGCTGCCTCATCTCCTGCTGTCCCATTGGCTCCTGCCTCATCTCCTGCTGTCCCATTGGCTCCTGCCTCATCTCCTGCTGTCCCGTCAGCTCTTGCCTCATCTCCTGCTGTCCTGTCAGTGCCCACCTTATCTCCTGGCTCCCCATCATTGGTCTCCTCATGTTCTGCAGGTTGCTGTTGGGCCAACACCCGACTCCATTGTCACCGCCCAGCCATGGCCGGGTTGGGTCAACCTGGAAGATACCCCACCAGAGGACTTAGAGTGGGAGCCTTTGGGCTCTGCACTAAATCACGCTCCATGGCTGAAGTCTGGACCAGTGCTCAGAAGTCTCCTAAGCTCATAAACTGGAGCCCAGAAGGGGGAGATTGGAACACACTATCTGTGCCACCTGTCTATCTGCCTGGGGAACTATCCTGCGCCATCCTGCTCCTGCCCTGCAGATCGCACGGCAACCTCCTGCTCTGTCTCCGCTGGCCCCTCCAAGCTATCTGGTCCTGCCGGCTCTCCAAGGTCTTTAGATCCTGCGTTCTTCATGGACCCTGCGTCGCCAGTGAACAGGCCCAGCAGGGTGCCTGTCCGAGGATCACTGCCCAGTTACCCAGGGTCCATCTCTGTCCCCATGGATCCTCTACCTGTCCACCCTGTCCTGGTGTGTGTCTAGTTGGGTATCCTCTCTTCTGTCCTCCATTTTGCCTTAGTTTGTGCTCCTAGTCATGTCATGTGTCTTGTACTGTGTCCTGGGTGTTGTTCATCTGGTGTTCCCTGGTGTGGTGTTTTCAGTTTATCTCAGTCTCTGTTTCTCCTGCTTCCGTTGATATCTGGTGTTTGTCCCTCTGGTCCAAGGTGCCTGGTTCCATCCCGTGTTTCGTCTGTTTCATCAGTGTGCACTTGTTCTTTGTTGGTCTTTCCTGTTGTCCTCTTGGTCCCTAGTGTGGCCCCTGCCTGTTCCTTGTCCATTGTTGTGCCATGTGTCCTGTCCAGTGGCTCGGCCCCTCTGGTCTTGTGTGGTGTCTGTCCTGTGTACTGGGTCGGTCCTAGCATGCCCTGTCCCGTCCATTATCCTGTGTGTCCCCAGCCCTGTATGTCCATCCTCGCGTTCAGTCCCCTTGGTCCCCTCCCCAGTACCTTGCCTGCTTTTGGGGGGTATTGTTACATCCTGCCTGTCATGTCCGCCTGACCCCTCTGTGTCCTCTATGTCGTGGCCTAGATGAGCCACACCTGGTACTTGTTACCCCTTATTTGTCTTTGTATTTAATTTCCTGTACCTGTTCGTCTCATCAGCCTCAGTCATGTCGCTCCTCTTGTCTGCCCGTGTCCTTCCTCATACTCACCTTCTTGTTTTGACTCCTCACAGTCTCGTTTGTTTCCCTGCTTCCATTCAATTAATAAAACCCCTTTTTTACCAAACGCCCGCTTTCGAGTCCTTTGTCCCACAAGCTGTGACGGTTTAAATAAATGACTTTTTCACTCTGAGCATATTATTGCTTATTTAAAAGTTTTTATTATCATTAAATTACTTATAATAACCATCTAGCTGAATTTTTTAATGGCCAACACAATGAAGTGGCCAGTTTTGTGTTATAAGACCAGTAATTATGTGAGGTTCCCAGTGACAGAACTGAGGCGATCCATGGTTCCCTCTATATAAACACAAATTATTTGTGCATTTTAATATGCGCTGCTGAGCCTCATAATTATGCATTACTTTACACCTTCATAATTGACAGGAAATATGAGGCACATCAAGGGTCACCCATTAGAAGGATTTTCCATTTAATTTCTTGACAGCCCAATACGCAGATTCACGGTGAATTTGAAGGGGGACATGTACGGTGCACAGGGAACCTTTCCGGCAAATTCCTAGCACAATTCCCGGAGGGCCCTGCTCACATTCCCTTTAATTGAACAATGCGATTCTTTTCATGCACAGAGCAAACTTAACACTGTGAACATGAGCTCCATGGTACCTCCCCAAAAACAAGTTACACGATTATGAATAAAACATATCCTTCTTTAATGAAAAAAGAAAACATTTTTCTGATGATGTGTGAAGTATTAGAATAGTGAATGAGAATGTTGTTCCAGAGCGTGCAATGGTTTTCTTTAGAATGGTCCGATAAATCGTTTCTTTCTTTACATTCTCTGATCAGATCTTAGCGAGACAAAATTGGAGGCCTAAAACTTAATATTCTCACTTCTGAAATACACGATACTATAATACAGGGGGTCTCCATTTCAGCACGATGCTTTAGCACCAGTCACATGACATTTCTGATTTTCAAGGTAACCATTTATCACATCCCGTGGTGCTTCATGGTAAGGTCAAACAAGGGTACAAAATGACCCCCCCCCCCCACACTCCTCTAAAAGCCTCATCACAGTTCACCGTATGGCAGGCAGACAACAGACACCCCCTCCTCTGCGAGCGACAGGGCTGGGGTCCTGAGCCCACATAAGCCGTTGGATTTAGGGCCATAAGGAACATAGATCCCAAGTGTGACGCATCTCTTTACCGCATTATGACAGAGGGCTAATGAGGTCAGCCAAGGTGTGTGTTTGCGTGTGTGTGTGTGGGTTAGATATGCATTACATTGTGGGGACCAAATGTCCTCCCAATGTGATAAAAACAGTTGTTTTGATGTTGTGGGGATCATTTTTTCGGTCCCCATAAGGGGAAATTCAGCTTTATTAAAATCTGTGACTGCAAAAAACTAAAAATGCCACAAGACTTGTATTTTGTTTGGTAATTTATGGTTAACCAGAGGTTGGGTAGGGGTTAAGGTTTCATTGTTGGGATTAGGCTTGTGCCCATAGAAATGAATGGGCAGTCCCCACAAAGATATGAGTACATCTCTCTCTCTCTGTAATAAAAAACCATATGTCACAGAGGAAAAACTGCCTATGAATAATTCTTGATTTTCTAGTAAAAAAAAAAAAAAACCTACAAACCTTAACATTTCACTGTATGCCTCTGCAGTGCATTCAGTCACAAGTTTTCTCATATCTGTCCTGCAATCATAAAACCAGTTGTAATGTGTCTGACTATTTTACACTACCGAGGATACGGCTGGAACAGCCATGCCTTTCTCTGGTCTGTGTTTACGAGCTTCCGAGCATGCAGGTGCCCAAGTTCACAGAGTGGGTCACCGAGCCTCGCTGTCGCGCTTACGAAGGCTCTGAGCCGGGCGACCAGACAGAGAGGTGACCCAAGACAAAAGAAAAATGTGCAGTGGGAAGTAGGAGGAATGTAGGTTGTCTTTGCCTGACGTCCCTTTAAGGAGCCCAAAATACTGTCCCTGAAATATAAATATGAATTGCAGGCCTGCAAAAAAACAAAAACAAAACAAATGCTGCAGTGAAGGACAGCTCTTGTATTTTTATTGCTCCGCCCACTTGCTACTGGAGACAGAAGCTGCCTTTGTGTCTTACATCATGGCCACACTGAGGCCTTTGTGGGCCAAGGGGCGCCTGGGAGACAGTGGCGGCAGGAGGGAAAGTATTTTGAGCTGAGTCACTGGGTTCAGCATTGTTTTCAGGTCACCTTGGCTGACAGCACGGGACTCGAACCGTCAGATGAATGCCAAGGAAAATCACTACTGAAAAATGCCAGAAAAAATTACTGAGGGGGAAAAGAATCAAAAACTGTTTGTAAAACGATTGGTTTTGAGATCTGAATCCTCAGTCATAATGTTCCACAACATCTACAGGTTTTTTTTTGTTTGTTTACTTTTTCTGAGCAACGTCAGTGTGGAGATAACGTGTTAAATAAGTTGATTATTTAAGATTCAGGTGAAGTACAAGCCAGAACACACCGCATTGCTCCGAGACTCAAGAAGCTGTTGTTACAAAAATCAGGGTGCAACCCATGTTTGATTGTTCAGTTTGGAGGGTACATTTTCTGAAGTTGAGAATCTACACTCTACATTGACAATCGCCATCACATTCGTAAGGCTAATCAACGTCCTTTTAGAGCTGTTCACGATTTGTGCTATTTGCTTAGCGCTATAGCCAAGTGACGAAGATGTAACAGCTGATTCCCCAACTGATTTTCCCAGCTATGGCTCAGGCCGTCGTTGAGCTTGGCATCTAAACAAGAAAGGTGGATCTTACTCACCCTGGGACTGAAATCATTCTGGAATCACTAAAGGTCAATCGTCAGCCATCTCCATATCTAGGTCTGTCTCCAAGTGGCCCGGGTGAAAGGAGTCTCTGAGCCGTCTCTCTTCTAGGAGACGTTAATGACGAGGCACCGTGCTGGAAATGGCTGCTCTATTAGAATGATGGAAAACATGGACGCACGCGGACAGATGCGATATCTTTCCATCAACTGAATAATGCAAAAAAAAAAACCCCACAACATTGATATTCCATTTCCACCTGTGATTTGAATTTTTCACACGCCGAGGAAAGACAACAAGTACTGAGCATAAGAAATTAAATGTTAAATAAATGTAAAAATTAAATAAACAATATTTTTTTTAAATGTGGTCAAAAGCATAGGGTGCTATCGGCATGTTATGGTTATGGGATATCATCAATCATGAGGATAATCACATGACACGGGGTCGTGGCCCGCTAAGCGTGTTTTGCTCATTATGTTAATATGCCGGAGAGAGACGCGTTTTGCACTTTCCTTTCTTTTAATACTCCTGTCATGTCAACCTGCCGTCAAGTTTTTAAAAAATGGGTTCCTTCTTTAAATATGGGGGTGGGGGAGACAATGTTTAACAACTTTAATAGAAATACTATATGGTTAAATTTAAAGGCTTTCCATTTATATGCATAGTCGCTGTATTTCTGTCTTTGTGGGGACTCACATTTCTATAGGGTTAACCCTAATCCCAACAATGACACCCTTAACCCCTACAAAGCCCTAACCTTAACCATAAGTAACCAAAAAAAATAACACTTTTGCGTTTTTAGTTGTTTGATTGCATTCAGAGATCTTTATGGAGACCTGAAAAATGGTCCCCAGAAGGTCAAAATTACAGGTTTTTATCACAATGTAATATAAACTCAATCCACACACACACACACGGTTGGATGGATGGATGGATGGATGGATGGATGATGGATGGACATGTGGTAACACTTTATGATCAGAACATTCAGTGCACCTTCATAATGCATTCATAGAACATTCATAAGCAGCATTTAAGTGAACCTTAACAACCTAAGATACCTTAACAGGTTTATTATACATTAATAACAAACATATGATAATAGAACATTATAATTGTATAATCATACAAGGTTATTAAAGTACTTACATGAACGTTCTATGAATGCTGTATAAAGGTGCAGTTAATGTACATACAGTACACATGAATATGAGTACATATCATTCCATTCTTCAATCCTTACATAATTTATTGAGAGTCTGGTACACCAACTCAGATCTTAAATAATGGCTATAATAAGGTGACCGTATCCCAAGATTAAGCACGGACCAGGAGCCCTTATCTGGCAAGAGGAAATAGACCTTCAAGCTGTTTACCGTCTCCTTGATGTATGAAGTTTGTGGTTTTGATTGTGGGTGATTGTGTTCGGGGAGGGTGACCTTTAGTGGCAGCTACAGTAGTGCAGTATAATGAGGACGTGTCAGATCGCTGGGCTACAGTAAAGAGCTGCGGCTATCGGCCGCGATTGATCCGGAGCCGCGCGCCTGGCGAGGCATCGGAAACGCTTCCGAACCGTCAACGGCCGGCGCCGCTGAAAAGTTCAGCTCGGGGGAATTTGGAAGGGTCCGTTCAGAAGAAGCGGTAGGGATTTCATTTCGCGCCTAAATCTTTAGTCTGTCTCCTGTTATTGCAGTTCACTTAAACTCGAAAAAATCGTCTTAATTTCAATAGTCAAAATAGCAATTACACCAGAATCCTGTAGTGAGAAAGTAGTTGCAGGCTGGACATATAATAGTAAATAGTTGCTAATAATATGTTATTATATTTCAAGCAATGTTATAAACTTATGGTGAAATCTGCTGTTTGTTAATTGTATTTATTTATAGTAAACCCAAAAATTCCAGTATTGACCATCACTACCATTTACTGTACAATGCACACTGTTTAAATTTAATTAATTAATGTTGTACTCTAATATTTTTATTACCTCAAAATGAAGTAGAATGCAATGTGACTTGCAACGGGGAGTCAGCAACGGTGCTGTTAATGGAAAAAACTATGGCAGGCCGTGAGGACACAAAGCACCTTGCGTGGAAGCGTGGGCAGCTCAGGTGTCTAGGATCATATAGCACCTGCATGTGGATTTGAGATGAGGATGTCTACGTGTGCAGCTTTGACTTAATTAAAAAAAAGGGCCAACAATTCAAGCTGTTCCAGTGTCACTGCTAGCCGGAATAAAAGCATGGAATTCTGAAATAAGCATTCACCAAAATATTAAGGCCTATACGCTAGCAGCACATTAACCCATATGAGGGTTTCCTGGCACTATAAATTCCTACTGAATTCGTACAAACTTAAGTCCTGATTTCAAAATAAAATGCTAAACAATGTTATTAGCGTTTAAATACACTCACCGAAAAATCTGAAGTAAAATGCGCTTGAATCGTTGACGCCGTACGCCCTAAATGTTACGGCCTCACAAATTCCACACCTTCTGCCGTAATGCGCCCTGGCCAAAAAAAAAAAAAAGAAAAAGAAAAAAACAGTCGGTTTGCAGCTTCGCTTGGTATAATGCACTCTCGACGTGCCGCTAAAATTCTGTCCGCAGGGACCGCTGACGCCCTATCCCTTGTCTACACTGTCGAGATGACTGACTAGGCCGACAGCCTACCTGTAGTTTAAAAAAAAAGGAAAGAAGAAACACCAATTAGAAAGTCTCTCGCTGCTGCACCCTCCGAAAGCTAGTCTCCACTAAAGGTCAGCCTGAAATTTGAATGACAGGGCTAAAGTCTTTTACTCATAATTTTTGTGTTTGCAATAGAATTCCGGGCAATTCACAGCTTTAAAGGCCTTAAGTGAGAACAGCAATTAATTGTAATGAATAATCTGACAAATCTCGTTGACATATGGCCGGTAATTCTCCTCCTTTCTAGTGGGAGCGGAGGGGGATTAGATTAGCTCAAATGAAATCAGGGAGCACCATGCCATCTGCGTGTCTGGGGACGACAGGAACACGTTAAACAGGGAGCGGGAAGATTTCTGTTGTGTTCATACTGCCTCCCTCAAGCTTCAGCAACAGATTAGGGAATTCTCCTTTTTTTCTAAATATTGAACCAGCTGCCTGCCGGGAAAAAAGCAATATCGCCCTATAGCGTAAGGCCTGGCCAGAGCATGTCCAAAATCGAATGGAAGTGCAAGCTAAACAAACTTGGACAGAATAATGAGTGTTGTTCAAATACGTCAACAAACCCTCATCGCTTCCTCGGTTGAGAATGTCGCAGTCTTTATATTTTATGCTTCATTATTCCTTCAGAAAGACTCTCTTGACTTCATTCCGTGAAATCTGTGCTTATCGCAGTGATGAAGTCCCACAGCTGCCAGAGTTTCCTATTATCACACATCTTTTGGCCGCTCCTGGAAAGTAAATTTGTCCGACATTGTCTGACGTGTCATGTTAAAGTCTACGGAGAGACAAGGTTTGATCCATTATTCCGTTCTCCTGTGTCATTCTGTTGACCTCTTTGTCTGTTCACATGTGGGCCTGCAACTTTCCACATCCGTGTGGCCAAAATGCAACATACATGAACATCAACAGGTGAACACGTCCAGCATCTACACCATCATCTACTACTGGATTCATATGTTTCTTGTATCATTCGGAATATCAACGATCCTATTTATTCATAGCTATATTCAAATCTCGTGAAGCAACATTAGACTGTATCAGTAAGTAAACACCAACTGCATCCCGTACATCTTGGCATATTAAGTAAAGAACAGACGAGAGTTTTGCCTTTGACTTATTGTGCATCCCACTGAATTAATGAACACCAAAGCCACCCGATTACCCTGAATTTAATGCAATTAAAAATGTTACATGTGATAGGAAAAGGATGGCACAGAATTCCAAGGAGAAATTGAGGAGGCGGGGCTTGAAAAACAAAGGTCTTGACTGGGCCTAACACAGAAAGGACATTTATCCCCGTCCTATAGCATAGCAGAAATCATCCTATGTTAGTCAAACAGACCACTGGTCAACACCATTAGCCATTTTACCAAAACAGGGAGCCTCCGTCCCTGCGAATCACGGCAAACAAATGAGATCGTCACCGGCCCTATAATTATTATCTCAAGTTCTAATCCTCCCTCACTTCTAAAAATGAATTTTGAATAGACAGTTCATAAGTGGATCTCATATTTAATTGCAAGAATTGAATAAAGACTGGTTTTCCACAAGGTACTGGTGTCTAGCGGACCTAATTGTCAAGGAACAGGTCTTAATTTAAACCACGGGGTAATTATCATGCAAAGGATACCCACCCCGAATGTTTGCATAACCATCACAAGCATTTTCATAAATGATGCTTTAATTAGTCTTAATTAGAATTTGTTTAAGTCAGCAGGGAAGGCAGAGCCCGTGAAATGATGTATGTAATAAGCATCAGGCTCACTCCTCTATTTTTTTTTACTTGGGGAATAGAGCTGACAAAATCACATCACATTAAATTGATTCAGTCAGAATTAAAGTTCTTATGGTATTAATTAAATGGAGGAAGATCTCATTAGCAGGCTGCGCGGCACAGGAGAGACTCTCCCTGCCAGCAGCTGTGCACGCTCCACGCCGTCGCCATTAGGGGCTGGGAGACAGGCTTGCCCATGGACACCCTGCCGACGGACGAGGGGGGGGGGGCGCTCTCATCCCAACCTGCCCCGGCAGCGAGCCTCAGTACCAGGAGGGCCAGAGGCCGGCCAGCCTCATCTCGCATGTTGCCCGGAATGTTCCAGAATGAGAAACTGCCCTGGATTGCGGCAGGTTCAGAGGAGGGCCGTGTTGCTTCTGCCGCCCTTGGAGGAGCATGTAAGACAGACCCGCTAATTATGACGATGATCCTTTTCCTTCTTATATAGTCAGTGCACGGTACGCCTGACTCCACCCCTCCGTCTCACCCCATCTCAATTTCCAGCGCTTCCCTAAGGTGGGAGATGACATCTTCAGGTCAGAAATTATTCCGCAATGTAGAGCAATAGACACATCGGACTTAGCTCCCAGCAGCTGTCACTTTACGTTAGCCGGGAC
>JABFEB020000001.1:41331364-41352198 GCA_019775895.2 Stomatorhinus ivindoensis | reverse complement strand
GGGGGGGGTATTTATGGCGCTTGCCACGATTGGTTCAAAATACTGTTCTGATCCAATAATACAATCTGGCCCTAAATTTCTATTCAGGCCTTTCAAGAGTGAAATTTTTAAAAAAAAACCCTGCTCTGCCACTAGCCAATTCAATCAAGTGTACAGCACTGTATACCCACGGGGTGTCGGGGAGGAAAGAGCTGACTTGTACTTAATTAATAATGTAATACCCTCTCGTCACAAGCTAAGCCTTTGGCATTCGCATTTGCTTTTTCCATTTTTTTTTTTTTTCCGTAAACACTTTGAAAACGTCGGCTAACATATCGGAGGGCCCCCGCCACACACCCCTACCCTGCGATATATCACATGAGTGCTACTGAGGTCTCAGGGCACAGGCGAAGGATGGGAAACTTCGGCATTAATCGGACCAAACCTCGTGGACAGAGTCAGGGAGTGAAAACCTTGATGCAGAATCATTTTCCCAGGTAAAAACTATGAAAAGGACAATGACAGATATCGCAATCAATGAGGAGCAGCACTGTTTAAAGTTAGTAGGAAGAAAACATACTTAGGTGTGTAGAGTAATGGCAGGCTGCAGTTTTGGATTATTCATAAGATTGGAAGCTAATATTCATATAATTTCATATATTACCATATGGTGGCTATTATCTTCAGCATATTTTCTGTAGTTTATGATGTCAGGGTTTTAAATACATATTCTAAGCTGTACTGTCTGTTCTGAAATGTTGACGTTGATGATTATTAAATATTCCAGCCTTGCAATCCCATAATGGCAGTAATAAACAGGCAACACGTGGCGACGAATGAACACATTAGTGTATGATAATGAATGCGAGGATACTCCCTCAGTCTGCGGCGATGGTTCCCCGTCACCGGATAACAAACACATGCGGGACGGTGGACGCGAGCGCGACATGAGGGTCTCCTGATTCGGGGTGGGAATCACTCCAGCGGAGGTTAAGGCGCATGCTGCTGGAGATGGACTGGGCCAGCCAGAAGCCCTGGGGGTGGCCCACGAGGGCTTGGACATCCAGGCTGTGCTCAACCTTTCACTGCAGCCCTTTGGATTCTGTCCATCGCACAGACTACAACTACAACATACTGATATGACTACCGGAAGGTCCAATTACCAGCCTGTATTTTACAATAACCTTCATATTAAATTGCTTAAACTATAATGTACCTTCCATTTGTAGTAATTTTAAGAGTGTTTTCTGATTGGTCTTCAGACGTCGCTGTTTCTCTGTCACGTTTTGCGAAAGCGTACAAGTGACAGGGACCCTCACGGACCTAGACGGCGTTAGGATAGACCCACTGGGGTTTGCTGTCCGCTTAAGGTATTCAGATGTACCTTCTGCCGCTCCGTCGAGAAGTCGCGAGGTGAAACCTGTCCGATATGAGCGCTGGCGTGTTCGTAAGTTAAACGCACTTATTTACAGGCCGGGAGACAAAAACATGGGGGTTACTATGAGGGAGGGGCAGGTCCTGCAGAGACATGGCGATTATTCCTGCCTCAGGAGGGAGGCCGTCTCCCTGCGCTCAGTCAAAAGGTCAATTATAGCCCGAAACTGCTGAGCAGCGACGCTGACCTGGAAGTGCTGCGAGTGACCCCCCCGCGACTCGGGGCCCCGATGAGGGGCCGCCCGCAGCCATGGAAATCTGACATTTGTCCTTATTCAAATGAACGCAAACAATATGCACGTCGCCCCCTATCCCCACCCTCTGCCAAATATAAAAACGAAAAGGCGGCCGATCCCCCCCCGTCGCCGTGCCGACCCCGTAACGTCCACCGTGCTACCGCGCCAATCGGCCGCTCCATTATCACGGCAACGACGCTGACTCCCAAACAGCCTGACGGTCATAAATATGTTAAACGTGTTAAATATGTTAAATAGCAGGGCCCTCGGTTATGCCGATAAGTGCCACCGTCTGTTTCCAGTCGCATCCACTGCGACGCCAAAGTGACGTCGCTATACTGCGAGCAGGACAGGATGCCGATGGACTAAGACCATTAAGCTTCCAGAAATCATCATGCTTTACGAATCTGTGTTGATTTGTTATTCACGCATCAATTTTTTTTCTTTCATTTGAAGGCTTTGAATAAAAGATTTGATACAATGTATTTATCTGTTTTAATTAAAAGGTTGACTTAAAAGGTTCTTTACAGCGTTTTGTTTAACGCATGCAGTGTACCATGTGGTAACAGAATGTCATGTTTCATTTGTGGAATTACTGAAGGGCTTGCAAGGAATTTAACCATGTACACAAAGTGTGGTTTTCTTTAACAGCAGGAAAACAGTCTGCGTGAATGTTGTGGGGAAAAACAGAAGAGATATAAAAAGATCTTGGAAGCGGAGGGCATTCTGTATGTTTTGTTGTGAAGGTCATTGGTGTAGAAAAAAAATCTGTTTTAGACTTAGATTTCGTAAGATATAAAGGAATTTAAATTTACTTGCCCAGATCCGAATATAAAGTTGCAAAACTTACTGTGAAGCTGAAAAGAAAGAAGGAAATATGTACAGAATGTTCAGTGTGTTCCAGTGCTGCCTAAGACCTGACCGGGATATGTGGTTCAAGGATGGATGGATGGATGGATGAAGATATTATTGCAGATTAAATACTAAAGGTTTGGCACATATACTGTCACACCTCGCATTCCTGCCCCCACATGCTCTCCCTATTGCGGCTCTAACGAGCCACACCCACTGCTTGTTTTATCTTACCTCGTTTCAGCCCTCGTGTGGATCACTCCAGCTCCTCCTCGTCTGCTCCCTCGTCAATCCTGTATGAGTGCCTCCCAGTCCACCCACATGTATGCCTGAGTCCTTCCCCGGTCTTCGTTCCCCATTTATTAACCCCTTAAGGTCTAGTTGGTTTCTCAGCACCCTGGTGACAGAACCCAATGCGTACTCAAGATACGCCCACTGCCGGAGGCCTGGTGTAACTGTGTGTCCTGCAAAACCCAAGGACCACCATCCTCTCCTGGCCCAAAGTGCTCACCCTTGTGGCTCCTCCACCGATCATCATCTGCCTTTTGAATGATGCGTAAAACAGCTGCTGATGATGTGCTGGGGACTCTCACATTTAGTGGCCATCAACATAAACACAGGCTGATTATTTAGCATGGAAAACTTTTCCCAGCATGCTCAGTTTCTTTTCCCATCCACTTCAATTTTCTAATATCCTTCAACTACAACGGCTACCCAGTGCAAATCATTCACCGCACGTGAAAATCCAATCTTTTTGCCCTCAAAAAAAATGAATTACAAGGGGGGGGTTGATGGAATTGTTATTTTTTTAAATCCTAATTCACGGTGCAAAGAATGCACAAAACACACATACATCAGGATCGGTTGGCTGCTTTTTGGCTGCAGGGCAGATATTCATTTTAAATACAGATTGCTGGCAATACTGCGGCGTCGGCCAACACCGTCAGAAGCTGTCCGCATCTCAGACCCTCTCCGAAAAAGCCGCTGTTCAATCAGACGGGGGGGGGTGGGGGGGGTTGGGGGGGAAACACAAGCGAACTTCTGCGCCTCCTTCAGCTGTAAACCATTATTGATTCCTCAAATGAAATTTGTTCATGCTGATCGATCAAACACATTATCTTTCTTTTCCTTATTTTCCCCTTTCCCTCTTTCCAGGCTATTACCAGCAAGCGGGAAAAGTTGGGGAGCGTCAATAAATAGAGTTGGGTAACACGAGGTGGATTCCTTTTCCCCCGTAGCCAGAGGCAAGTAAAAACAAGTGCTTGAATTTAAAGGTAATGGACCTACACCATAACTAAACGGCATAGCACCCGCGGTATGGGGCCTGTGCATCACCCAGAATGCACTGGGGCCACGGCGGCCCCCCTGTGCTATTATTGCACTGCCCCATTGTCGGTGTAAGCCTTCCAGCTGGCATGTTGCTACGGTTGGCAGGTTGACGGGACACAGGAATTAAACCTGCAACCCCCCCCCCCCCCACTCTGCCCCCACTGGGTCCCACAGAACTGGTTCTCAAATATCAGCCGAAACCAACAGGGCACAGGGGACTAATGTTTGGGATGGGGGGGGGGGCGTCTGTTCGTGTCGTAAGATGAAAAAATGTGACTTTTCGGAATAATTCCGTGAATGAACAGGCTAGTGAGATTCCTGCGAAACATCAATCATGGAGGCAGGAGGTGGATCCAAACACTGCGGGCAGGAGAAATGGCAGGGAGACAGGAGACGTTCCAGGCCTCAGCCACTGCAAATGGTACATATTGGGCGGGAAATGCACTGGAAATGAAGTGGTGGCTGGTATCTGTCAGCCGAAGCCGGATCTGCACAGACCGTGAGTGTGTGGGGGGGGGCGGTGGGGGGGTTTCTGAGGAGCCACAGTGACATGACATATTACATACTGGCTGTACCGCTGCTCAGGGGAACCGGCCGGACCAGCTCTGTCACACCGTGAACACGCCGTATCCTACAGGCAGATCCACACGTACATACTCGGACCTGGGCACTGCTCTGCCCAGCAACTGTAACCACGCCAACGTGGCACCGCGCCTTGCGGAGAGGCTGTTTATTGCCCTCGTTACCGTGCCGGTTTTTATTAACTGTGCCGTCGACTCGCCCACAAACAACACATAAAAGACTGCCAGTAAAAGCCTTTAATTTGATAAGCTGCACATTGTAAATTAATACTGACATGCTACTTTTCTGGAACAAGTGGGTCAGCCTCAAAACGGGCCATTAAGGAGAAATAGCAGAGCATGATATCAGAATTATAATGAAAACATTATAATAATATTATGATCATTATAATACAATTATAATAAAATTATTATCATTCTAATAAAATTATTACATTATAATATTAATAATATTATTATATACACATATTTATAGTTATTCAGTCACTGTTAGTTGAGATGAAGTATCATTTTTTAATGAAGTACAAAGAAACAGCACCTACCCCTTAATTCCAGACTGGATATATTTTTATTGGCTATGGCCCCTGGCAAATTGATCCTGGGATTCCTTTTGATTGGTGGAGAAGAAATTCTTTAAAATCTTGCAGGGTGCCATTATCAAAGGGGCGGGGGGGTTGGTTTTCAGTATAGATACTGGACATTAAGTACATTAGCTAATAAATGAATTGATCAGCTAACGCTATGGCAAATGATTGAAGGTGTGTATATGGCAGTCTTCGTATTGTGGACTTTTAGGCGGTCTGTGGGTGGTGCACGTTTCTGTCGGGGGTCTGAGTGCCTCGAAACTGAAAGCCTTGATCGACTTCTACACTATGGAGGCCGAGTGAAGCGCGGGCCAAAATCTCGCCTCTTTGACACCTTTCCAGAATAGCAGCGGCTTGTGCTCTGCCCGGAAAAACAGGTCCATTCAGCCTGCCACCGCGATACAGTTCAGCTGATAACTCCTTTATTATGGAAAATTATTTTAAACAGCGTGAAATGTTGGAGGTTCCATTTTTTTTTGTCCATGTTTCTGCCGCTATCATTCCAGCTATTGATAAGATGTCTAAATTTATTGCAGAATAATTCTGCAAGAAAAGAGATAAAAGGTTGCTGAATAAAATATGAGGCAGAGGTTGTAAATTGTAGCAATGCACATCATTTCATTGAAATCTAGGAGGCAATTACCATCTGCTACACTCATCAGTTCCCTCCTTTATGACTTAATTATATGTTTAATGCTATCAGATCAAGGAAAGGGCAAAACAGATGAATGGGAAGGAAACAGGAATGATTCAGCAACAAGACAAAAGGCATATGAAAAGTAACATAAAGAGCGGAATTGATTTCATTGCTGGGGAATACAAAAAGTTAATTTAAATACAATATTCTCTCATCTCCTTTGCTACCCAGAGATAATAAAAAGGCGTGTTTTCCAATGCGCTTCATGCAAAATTAACAAAAGGAGTCAAGTTTCTAAAAACTGACCACCTTCCTGCTTTTGTTTACGGACTATTTGGGTGTCATAACCTCCAGTCGGTGGTAGAAACTTCCGGAGGCCACTACTTATTTACGGTTGCCACTCTGACGAGTAACTGAATGGGGGGGAAAAACGTGAATCAGGTGACAAGTGGACTCATTTGTAATGGGTTATGGAACCCGGTCAAACTTACAAACTGAAATACATCCTCAAAAGTGGCTGTTAGCACGAAGTGAAGCACTGTGTTTATGAGCAGACGCCCATTCAGCTTCCATAACCGCTTATCTGGTATGGAGTCAGGGTGAGGATACGAGGCACAACGACAGCCAAGCCACAGAAGAGCCAGAAATCATAGGATGGCTTGGATGACAGAAAATCAGGTGGGGGCCCGGTCCTATAACAATTCACACTACAGACACTACATATTTATTTTTATATATTTCAAAACTTCAAAATTACTAAGACCAAATGAACAAAGCAAAATCTATTTGCCACCCACGAGCACATTTCTGCGACTGATCTAACCACACACACACATACATGTCAAACACATCAAGAGCAATTTAGAGTCACCAACACATCAAACAGAAGATGTAACATTCTTGAAAAGGGCCATCTATATGGTCACCAGGAGCTGACGTCAGGAGGAACTAAGGGAGGAAACTGGATTACCTTGAGAAATCCAGAACAAACACTGGGACAGCAGAAAGTGCACACGTACCAGCGGTCACTCACAGCCTAGAGGTCACAGCATTACTCACTTAGCTACTGTGTGACATAACTGCACATCTCATCTCTCTTTAATCCAATTCTAACCGTAAAAACTTGCTCTTATTTGTCACATGCATTGGCATAACCTAATGTGACTTTTTACAAATGATGCAGTAATTTATGAATCCTTGTGTTAGCAACTACTGTGTGTTTGCACTAAAAGCTTAAGAATTGCATATAGCCTTTTTGTTTTAAATTGTCTTAATTGCATGCAATACATTACTTCCAGTAGTAATGGTTAGTCATTCTGTCATGCCTTTTGTCTTGCTGAATCACTTAAATTTAGAACATCTGTACGATATCAACAGGTTTATAGAAACACTTCATAAAGGTACAGTAGTGCCCATCTCAGAACATGAACCAACGAAGAGCTTCTGATTTGTAACTATGAAAGATTCCAGCATCTGTACTGTCCTCCCAGGCCTCCCCAACTCAGACTAGTAGAATTTTGTGTCTGGTTGCCTGTAGGATATGGCTACGAGGTGGCATCTAACCAAGGGTCTTAAACTATGGACACTCATCAAGGCTTTGGTCTTCACACAGTCATGCATACAACCCAGTCATTATTAGGTTTATAATATCCATTCATAGGCATAAATAGTTTGCCACAGGGAAGGAGGCAAAACGATGCCATTTATATGTGTCATTGTGCAAGGTAGCAGTAACAAAAAGTTCTCACCTGTAATCAGCCACAAACAGGAAGCATAATGTATTAGGACTGGTCGTCAGAGGACACTCTTTAGTTTTGGTATTTGTTGCAAGATCGATACAGAAAATTCGAATGAGAAAATTCACCATTTACACTTGACACCCGTCAGAGACATATTGTGACATACTCAATTTATAAAATTATGTTCATAAAATCTACAATAGCATGTATTCTACCGTCATAATTACCATCGCTGACGTCAAGAAAAGAAAGAACTCTTTATGGGTATTTTGTTTCGGGGGGGGGGATAAAATATAAACCAAATTTTATTAATGAACAATCAGAATTGTCATTTTCACCCTTTCGATACATTTGGCTCAAGTTTCGTATACATGTAACGGTTTCACATTTGAATGAAATACAATCAAAATACATTGAGATATAACTTAAACTGGCGATTTAAAAAAAAAACTCGCATAATATTGCGTTAGCTCACACATTTTGTCCATAACTGTATGTACCATAAAAAAGACCCACACCTTAAATACAAGCCTTAAGATGTCTTGGATATTATAAACGTTGATTATTATTCTAATCAAGCAATTTATAATTTAAAAATATAATCATAAGACCAAAAGTGCCATCGTGTGGCTTCCAAACGTAACTAGAGATAAACAGTCGGTATTCAGCGCTCATCTGCTTCCTAGGTATATAATTATGTTTTAATAAAAGGGTTAATCCCAGCTCTAACAAAAGCGGTGTCACATGCAGTTTATTAGCAGCATAGCTGATCTAACATAACCACAGTCCTAATGACTCCTGTGCTAATGACGTGACGCACATTTTCCATGCATTATTGCAACATCGCAAATAGGATTTACTGCAATATCGGCCCTTTAAAAAATATATATGAGAAAGTTCATAAAAACGGCGAAACGTTTATATCGTCCAGCTACCGAAGCGTTTTTGACATGCGGCTAAACTCAGAAGACTGAACGGAATTTGCGCTGGTGAGTATTTATAAATAACGCTTACAGGTTAGCCAAGCCTATATATTAGGCCCATAAGACTAATAACCGCGCACACTTTTCATGGTGACGCAACCCAGCTTTCAGGTCTCCGTACCCTGTGATGAAAAGTCAATCTATTCTTCGCCTGTGCTCAGCGACGTTCACCGAGATGATCCGCTGCAAAATTCATGAACAGTGACACAGAGCAGATGCATTTTGTATGCATATTTCCCCCTCACAATCCCGCAGAAATCTCAAAGAGCAAAAAAGGAAGTAATTGATTTAAATTAATTTGTAAAGGTCTCCCTGATGGGAACCATCTGTCCAAACACAAGCAGCACATTGAGTACCTTTTAATAATAATTAATTAAACCGCTAACAAGTTACATACATCATAGTTAACACAGGGAGAAATTACTGCAGGAAATGTTATGAAACAAATTAGCTTTAACAATGAAAGAAAATTACTTCACATAACTAAATATTACGCTCGCTTCCGCTAGCCATATTTCTTAATGAATTCTCTAATTAATTTAATTCACACATTGTGCATAATTTGGAGCTGAAAATGTCACTGGGTCAAACTTTACCATAGTCTTTTGCAGGCTGTCTGTTTCAACAAGAGACATACTGGCAAAACATAACCCCTATGCAAATTACATGGACCAACTGTTGTAATTTTAATTCCAAGGCCTGATTAGCATGTTCTTGTGATGTCTTTCAGGCAAGTTTTTTTTTTATTTATTTTTTAACACAAGCCACTGTCAATTTAACTAGATCCTGTGTTGTCATTATTAATCTCCTTCCAAGATTTTTCTCTGTGAATCCAAAACGAAAAATAACCATACAATGAGTTAAATGTCAAAATACATATTGTAATTTGTCCATTTTGTTTGTTTTAGGAACAGCTGAAAAGTGGCCGTATCAAAGCAATGTAAATTGAGCTTATAACATAAGATTACCGTTCTGTGTAGGTTACTATTGATGGTGCCCGTTCCTATTTAACCATGATATCATTCACCGTCTATTTCTTAAAAGCAGGTCTCATTAATATGCAGAGAGTGATTTGCATATTTTAATGACGGTTGGGGGATGGCTTTAGACCAGTAAGTGAGACGTACTCACGCCTAAATACCCCAGGTGTTGACGCTTGGCTGCGGGGCTTTCCTGGGGCCAATCACTTAGCAAACGGACTAATGAAAGCGGGGAGGCTTGCACCAGGGACCGCCGTCAGGGGAAGCCAAGCTCCGCGGCTCTGCAGCGACTCTCTCCCGGCATGAGTGACACTTCATAAGCAGGATATAGCCAGCGGGGCTCCTGGGACTCGTCTAGTTAAAGATCGGAGAACTTGTACAATTTAGACCGAGTCCTTTCCCCAGTCTCTCTGGATTATAACCAACTGGATAAATTTATAGTTAGATTTTTTTGTTGTTGCACGTATGGAGAAATATGTAATGGGGCGGGGGATGTGCCACAAAGCAGGATATCTCAGTTATCTGACTTAAACTAGGAGTTCTGATTGTCCGATAAGAATTTGGGTAAGGGGCATTCCTACTGGACAATCACGCACTTCAACCTTAAGTAATCCCAAATGGGAAATCCTGTTTTGTGTAACGCTCCCGGAACACGGTTCAATGTCTCCGCTGCGTTTTGAAATTCTATATTATTACACATACGTATTCTATGTCTTACCCATTACATACAAACATTTAAATGTTCTCGATGAGATATAAAACACCACTTACCCTAAATGCGTGCCATAAAAAGAAAGCTAATCAACTTTAAACAATATATAAACAACTTTAAGTTACAGGGGTTCGATGAAAGTGTACTGTAAATTTTATGGGATATGCATGAGAAGAATATTTTCCTCGTGCAAACATATGCAACTAAGGTAAAACGCTGGCTCTTTTCTCATTCAAACACTGCACGGGGAATCAAGTTAAATCGATTTATAACTTCTTGTCTTAGCAGCTGTCAGATGGGCCACACCCCGCAACACGCCCTTGGGTGGTTTTCCGTCTTGAAATGTTTAGTATGCAAATAACGCAGTAGTTCCAGTCTACGTGTAACTTCTGATTGGGGAAAAATAAGTGGTAACACGGGGGATCGGGCTTGGCGAAACGCCTTCAAACGGCGCAGTTGAGGCATCGTTGTCCCCGGAGTTAGGTAGCCAACTCTGAAATGCCTTCGGTGAGATTTATTACGGGCACTATGCGGGATATCGGGAGCAGGTAAAAGCTTTGGGGGGGGGGGACTTTTTGTTTATTTAATCTCCAAAAGTTCTCAATCCGATGATCGTTTCGTTTGTAAGGCGCTCTTTTCCGCGGGGCTTAACTTTGTAGCTGTAACCTGATCGAGACCTAAACTTGTGTGCAGGCGATGCCACGCAGGCAGGAGGGAGCAGGGGGCGCGAGCAGTCGTGCATGGCGCGGGGCAGAGGCATGCAGCACCTCCAGTGCGTCTGCACATTCCGCGCGGTTTCTCAAGCTTTAAACAGGTGGTCAAGCGGGAGGACATGATGAAGTTCAGGAAGTATTTCCGAGGCAGCGGACGGGTGCTCGCCTTCGTGTTCGTGGCGTCCGTCATATGGCTGCTGTTTGACATGGCAGCGCTGAGGGTCTCGATCGATGACGTGAACAGCCGCTTGCTGAAGGAGCGCATCGGGAGAGACCGAGAAACTGTCAGGCACAAGGCCACGAAACGCACAGATGTGACCAAAAATGCGGCTCTTTTCAGGGATCCGCGAAAGCGAGTAGATTTTGATCTAGATCCTGAAGTCAGGTTTTCAAACAGAGCGGGGAAGAAAGCAGCCGACGTGTACATAGAGCGAAATAATGCAAACCCATCTATTAAAGATGACCGTAATGCAGATAAGGTAAAGTTAGTGGATGGAAAAGTGGTGGATGTGAATCATGAAGGAGAAAAGTTTAATAAGTTGCCGGAGGTACACATGGGTGTAAGAAGAGACTTCGGTGTGCATATGAACTTCTCCAAATCCGGGAAGGTGGATACAGATGAGCGCACAGCCGCCCACTTTATGCGAAAAGTGACAACTTCGAAAGCTGAAGAAAGAAGAAGGAACTTTGTCGCCGGGAAAGGTCCGAGCGACTCGCCAAAGTTAACTGACGCGCCACCTGGGAGGCAGGAGGATAAACTGCATCCGGAACACAAAGGGGAAAATAAACTGGATGAACCTGTTGATGATCCTACACTGCTGGCAAAGGAAAACATTTCTGGTAAAGTCCCAAAGAAAATAGGTTCTGCTTCCCAAGATAAAAAGGAGCAAATTTCTCCAAAAGAGAAGATGCCAAAGGAACAGACTGTAAAGACAGTCAAAACAGATTTTGATATTAAAGATAAGGCGATCCATATCAATGGCAAGGCATACAATGCACTAAATCAGAGTGGCCCTGATACTTTGAGTCACATGACCCAGGAGAATCCCAAGCCAGAGATCATTATTCAGGAGCACGGAAAAGGGACCAGTTTGACAGTGGTTAACAAGTCAGGTGTCCACCGAGTGATGTCATTGGACGTCACTCAGTACCCAAGGGACTTTAGTGCTGTTGGACAGTTTGGACAGCCTGCTGTTGTGCCCAAGGATAAGGAGCTGGAAGCGAGGAATCGCTGGGATGAGGGTCACTTCAACGTGTACCTGAGCGAGCAGATTCCCGTGGACAGGGCGATCCCAGACACCAGGCCGGACGCGTGAGTTTTAAAAACGGCGGGAGAGCTTGACGACTCAGAGTGCACGCTGTCGACGAGCATCGTTTAACCCCCCTGAGGCGCAAATGATATTTTCCGTAGGTGTTCTGGGAAGATGGTGCACGATGATCTGCCAACCACCAGCGTGATCTTCTGCTTTGTGGACGAGGTGTGGTCCACCCTCTTGAGGTCGGTCCACGGCGTGCTCAACCGGTCACCACCACACTTGCTCAAGGAGATCATCCTCGTGGATGACTTCAGCTCCAAAGGTAGACTGGGGCCCATTCACCACATCATCGACCGCGACTCCTGGTGAAGCAGGATGTTCACCTTTTTTTATTTGCTATTTATTTATTTATTTGTTTATTTTACGACTGTAGACTACCTCAAAGAGCCGCTGGAAAAATACATGTCTAGGTTTCCGAAAGTGCGGATTGTCCGTCTGAAGGAGCGGCAGGGCCTGATTCGGGCCCGACTCGCAGGGGCTGCTGTTGCTACTGGTAATTCATGACGCCTTCTTCTCATTAAACAGTGTTTCCCAACCCGGTTCTCGGAGACCCTCAGGTGGTCTATGTTTTTGCTCTGTCCCGGCTCCCTGCAAGATAGTCTACATTTTTCCTCCCTCTGGTGGTCCCCGAGGACCAAGGCAGGAAGCACTGTGTTAAAGTACTATTTCGAACATCTACATTATGTCTCTGTTGTTCGCCCTCTAGTGGTGCACATAAGTAGGTACAAGTTACACACGGTCCTTTGCTGTTGGTCCAGGTGAAGTGCTGACCTTCCTCGACTCGCATGTCGAGTGCAACATCGGCTGGCTGGAGCCTCTTCTACAGAGGGTGCACATGGATAGGAAGAAAGTTGTGTGTCCTGTAATCGAAGTCATAAGCGACAAGGACATGAGGTATATGTCATGCTGAAATTAAAGTGTGTGTGTGGTTACTGTCCAAAACCATATAAATATTGTTTAAATATTGTATAAATATAAAGATGTAGCTTTTTGTATAAAAATGGCTGCAATAATGCATAGTCACTAGGTATTCCAGATTCATGCTAATAGTTTGACTGAATTGATCAGCCCCATTAAAAACATTGTGAAATAGCAGCTCTCCCCCCTTGGGATGATTTGGGTATGGGGGTTTAAGTATAAGTATAACCAGAAGTGCAATGCGGAAATCTGTGGGCTGGCATTAAGCAAGTCACAAAAATAATGCATTTTCACTGCGGCAGGTAATGCTTCTGTGTGTTCCAGAATTTGATGAAAAGTCATTATTTTTATTATTATTTCGCAGTAATATTTCTCTTTCCTTTTCTTACGCATTGAAAGGTCAACCTTAAAACGCTCAGTAAATGTAACGCTGCCCCCCCACCCCCCCCCATTGTTTTTTAGCTACATGTTAGTTGATAACTTCCAAAGGGGCATATTCAAGTGGCCCTTGGTTTTCGGATGGAACACGCTGACGGAAGAAGTCATCAGGAAGGATCAAGTGAAGGACTCCGATCCGATCAGGTGCAGCTTATGGACGCCTCTTTTTCATCATGGCTCTGTGCTCAATTACGCCAGTCTGTCCATGTTGCACATATCAGGTTAATGTACCTGGATTTTATTCAGCTTTTAAAAACTCCATTGATTTGATTGGGTGATTATGGATCAGAGCTACAATCAGGTCCATACTCCTGTAGACTTGGAGAAGGTCTGTCTTAGTCCAAACTGACTTGAACTGGATATTTCACACATCCCATTACATATACACTATATGGGCAACAGTGTTGGGTCACCAGCCTGTCCCGCATCTCACTCTGAATCTAAGAGTATTAATATGAAGGTCACTAGCCCCTAGTTGCTGTAATAGCCTGTACTCTTCAGGGAAGGCTTTCCACTAGATATTAGGACATTGCAGGTGGGATCTGCTGCCATCCAGGTTCGGTATTGATGTTGGGTGATCAGCTTCCTTTCTGCGAGTTTGTGTCGTGTCCAGCTGAACTTGCTCCGGGATGTTTTCGCGTCACAATCACTTCACTTGCGTTTAATCAGGGCCGGTCTAGCTGGACAGAAACATAGAGATCTAGCTTGTACATCTTGTTTGTTGATTGAGGCATCTTGCAGTCCAATTTGAATATCTTCCACTAAAAGCTACTCCCACCTCTCAAATCTTTGTTTTTACAAAGATTGCAAATCGCCGAGCTGCTAATTGGTGTTAAAAGTGTGAAATGCTCTCAGATCACCACCCTCTTATCTGATGTTCTTACACTCCTCGTACTTGAATGATGCAAACATCACGTCTAAAATGGGAAAGAGCTGTCATGCAATTGATTTTATAAATAGCTCATTTTTCGTGTGAAATCTATCTTTTTAGGGACTGCCAAAAAGTAAATGAATAAGTATCGGACGTGGACCGGTCAGGTATGGCCATTATCCATCCATTCATCCATCCATCCATCCACCCATCACCATAAATGCTTAATCCCAAATGGGGTCGCGGGGGGACTTTCCTGGGAACAAGGGGCGCAGGCAGGAACCAACCCTGGGCGGCCATGGCCAATATCCGATTGTCAAAAACGTCTCAAACTACAGTATACCGATCAGATTATCGGATTGGTGCTTCTACATTAAAGATCTCTTTTCTACATGCATGTGTCATATGGACGCCTTCTGAAGCCTCACATAAAATGTGGTGTCTCGCCGACATTGTTTAATGGTGCACTGAGCCACCCCTAAATATATCCTATGTGTGTTTTGCAGATGTCCAGTCATGGCGGGAGGCCTGTTCTCAATCGACAGGAAGTATTTTTATGAACTGGGAACCTACGACCCTGGACTCGATGTGTGGGGTGGCGAAAACATGGAAATCTCTTTTAAGGTAGTTGCGATGGTGTTGTGATTTTGTCTTGGCGTAAAATCGGCTCAATGAGCAGTACTGCTCCCTCAGACCACTAAGGTTGTTGGTTTTAATCCCACCTCTTCTGTGTTAAGAATGTGAGGTTGTGCGTTCTCTCGGTTTGCCCGGTGTCGTTCAGTAGTCTGAAGTCACAGTAATTGATAGGGGTGTAGTTTAGCCACGATAGATACAATTCGATTTCATGAAGGCGGAATTTTGATATCTGGCCATATTTGAAATGTCACTGCGACATGACATGATTTGATTCGATATAGTAATAGTAATATTTTTATTGAAACATAAGCTGATTCTAGTTGAATTTGAATTCAAAAGACAACAATAAATGATTTTTCATTTAACAACAGAATATGTCTAAAAAAAATATACGTCTCAAAAACACAAGATGCACAAGAAACATTGCATTTGTACTTGAATCAAAAAGTATTTCTAGGTATGTATATCTTACTCTGAAAATGTAGGGAACATACTTTAGGTGTACTAAATACATAAAATATACTGTAATGTACTGCTCTACTAAGGTGAGTCTTTCCTGCGTGTGAGAGATTTTGGCGTATCACGATGGTTAAATGATATGAATCTGTATTTGTTAATTGAGTTGACTAAATTGTATTGTGGCCTTAACAATCAATGTATCATTTAGAATCAATTAATTGTTACGCCCCTTGTAAATGGGGTCTTATTGTTGCTGGTGGTGTTTGACTAAACCTCATCTCGCTATGGGCAGTGAGTGGGTCAACTTGTCCTCTTTGATATCTGGTCCCCCCACTTCCCTCCGGCAGATCTGGATGTGCGGCGGCGAGATCGAGATCATCCCTTGTTCTCGGGTCGGCCACATCTTCCGTAGCGAGAACCCTTACAAGTTCCCCAAGGACAGGCAGAAGACGGTGGAACGTAACCTGGCTCGGGTAGCTGAGGTCTGGCTCGACGAGTACAGGGACCTCTTCTACGGCCATGGCTACCTCCACCTCCTGGACAAGAGCACCACTGACATCGGTGACCTCACGGAGCAGAAGGCCCTCCGGAAGAAGCTCGGCTGCAAGAGCTTTAGGTGGTACCTGGAGAACGTCTACCCAGAGCTGGACGCTCCGACCGTCAGGGCCCAGGGGCTGGTATGTGAACTTCAGTGAGCTACTGTCGCTCAACAAGTAGAGCACTGTCAGTTGCTTTGGATAAAAGCTTCAGATAAACAAATTAAACAGGCCTTCAAGTGAGTGGGAGTTTATATGTGATTCTCTCTCATATATTTAGTTATTAGCAGATAAATTAAATATAATTTATTATTCCTCTATTTTCAGGGGCAAAGCAAATCCTTTCTTTGGCTTGTGTAGTTTACTTTTGTCTTTCTGTCATGATTCACTTTCTCTGGAACGTTTTGTTGTGCTGGAGGAGCACAGAGTCTGTTTGTACCGCGCTTCCCCGGAATAATAATGCCGATTGTTACTACAAGCTAGTGACTGCTTTTCTTTGGGATCTGTTGACATTGCCAGCCTGCAGAATCCGCAGCTTCTCACAGGGAACCAACTCCTCTTTTCCAGATCTTCAATGTCGGAACAAGAAAGTGCATCACCCAAAAGGACGGTTCGCTAACGTTTGAGACCTGTGATCTGAGCAAGCAGGTAAACTTGTAGGGCGTGAAGCCTACAGACATGCTGGGGCTTGTGTGACCTCCCAGAGACAAAAATGGTATTTCCCAGAAGGAAAAGATCCACAGAGAACATATCTTTGTGTGTAGCAAAGCAGGTGGTTGTGGGTTCAAATCCCTTACAGGCAGAATAATATCATCACCACCCTTGAGAATTGCAGTTAACCCCAGGGGTGTGCTGGCTGACCCCACTCTGACCCCAAACTTTCCTTACTTTTGACAAAATGATCTGCCACATAACTGAGTGCAATATATAAATGTCTTTCCAATACATCCTCCTGAGATCAAGGGCAATAATGTTTCTTTAATAATGATCACAATTTTGATTTGACAGGAAGAGGAAGTAGACAAGGTCACACCCCCAGACGTGTGATGTCATCTTAAAGCCCTTACTCTCCTGTTTAAGGAACCATAGCACATAACAGAGTAGCCTGTACAGTATGAGAGTGAAAAGATGACACTATTATTACTGCCAGTATACTGGAAGCTAATATGTCTATTTTGATATTTGTAGTACTTTCAGTTCCGGTGTATTTCCGCAGCGGTAGAGACGATCGATTTCTGTATGACCGTTTAAGCGTGTTGCCCTCCTCCACAGAGCCAGCAGTTCAACCACACCTGGATGAGGCTTGTCCAGCAGAAGGACTCCTGCCTGGAGCCCCAGGCGCCGGCTCGGGGTGCGGGTCTGGGCCACTGTGACAACAGCAAGCCTAACTTACGCTGGATGCACCAGTCTATCGTCCCGAATTCAGCCATGGTGAGTCTGGGCTAAAGAAGTCTTGTGCCTTGCTGCAGTGTCTGTGTTTCGGCTCGTAGCTCAACAATGGGTTTTGTTTTTTGGGATTCTACTGTCGTAAAATTTCTGTATGTCTCAAGTAATAATACGCACACAGGATTTCACATATTCTTATGAGTAGCATCCTGGATTGAGTGCTTTTACTGTAGTTGATATGTATAGATTATTAAAAAATTCCCTCAGTATTTTATTAAAAAATTAGGCCCTTTTCACCAGTGGGCAGGTGATGTCTGTCAAACTGAACTGCACTCAGTGGTACTAGAAAGCTGAACCCCATTAATTGTGGCGTCCGGCCTGTTCTCCGCAGAAAGAGCACCTGGTGGTGGAGCTCAGCCGTGGACCTCTTTGCCTGGAGGCTGACGCCCAGCACATGGGGGTGCGGCTCGGCGAGTGCAATGCCGCAAGCCCGTTACAGAAGTGGCAGTTTACTCACTACTATACACAGTGACTGACCACTAGGAGGTGGGCATTATCCTGAGACTCCGCCCCCACAACAGGATTGGTTACCGTGCTTTGGAAACACTCCAGCCTCTCTCGTTCTTATTCTTTGTAATCCACAGAAAGAGTAGACTTTGCGTTCGTGACAAACTATATTGAAAATTTGAGATGATGGCAATTAAAATTTCAACATAATTAGTCACTAACAAAAAAAGGAACCTTTCTTACAAAATTTGTAAGTCTGTACACATTGGTATTTTAGTTGAATATGTCACATCATATTTTAAATACAGAAATATGTGTGTGTATATTTAAGTATGAATTTAATGTAGACATTGTAAAGTATTTCAGACTTACAACAAAAAGTTCTTTCAATTCATTATTACCTCTAAATCACTACATGGCTTCTTTGGTTATAATTTGTAAAGTAAGATGAAATAAACGCCAAGTCAGATCTTGGACGAGTACCAAATACACCATGGAAACTGAATTTTGTCAAAGTTGTACATATATTTTTTCAGTGCAACACTATAGGATGTGCATTTTTATATTTGGTGCATATTGTAAATACTGTGAATTTATGGGAATTTGAAAATCAGATTAAAAAAAAAAAATAAAACAACATATGACAATCAGGCTTATATAAGTGAGGGAAACTGGGTCAATGACCAATAGAAACAATGTGATATTTAACAACTCTTGGTTTTGTCATTTGACAGGAGCTCTTAATAAGAAAACCATCTTTTTTTTGTAAATGTTACTAGACGTTATCAAAGGTGTAAACAGATCTAATTTACCACTAGAGGGCAATGTTTCATATCGTGAAGGGGAAAGTATGTTTTTGGTTGTAATCCTAAAACCATCATTAAAATGTTTGTTAATGGATTTCATGCTCTGTATGCATAAACATTAATATGATTTTGTTTCCTGTGTAAAAGCATTTTGTCATTTACTGCCACCTGGAATGTGTTTAAGTTAATTCTTTAATAACTGCATTATTATGAGTTCTGGGATGCATCTTGCTACTGGATTTTTTTCTTCCAGAAATGTAAAAGGAGTGTTTTGCAAAATGCAGCGAAAGCTGCAAAGAGTTGGCTGTACTAAAAAAAACTCAAACATGCTTAAAGGGCAGTACATCATTACTGTACATATGTGCTCATTAAATCCGAAACAAAGTTGCAAAATCCTGATGTGCTGAAAGGAAAGAGCCTTTATTTGCAGTAGTATCTGCTACAGCAGAAGCATATGACCGGTGAGAATACATTCTCGTATCCAAAAGAAATATTTTTCCAGTTGACCTTTCTGCATGAGCTGTTATGTTGTTTAGTAGTATTAATACTCATCACCAAAAGGGACAAATATCTGTTTAAAGTATTTCTTAATGTAACTGCCAGCATAAAAATGATACCAAGATAAAAATCATTAGAGAAATTATAAAAAACCATAAGAAGCATTACAAATGTTGTTGATATGCACGTCTAAGATTAACAGCTACTAAGCCTCTTATCTTGATATATTCTCTTTGAGTTACAGTTTTTGATTTTACCAAAGCTACTTACATTTACAAAGGAATTAGGCAAATTCCCAAATTGAACATACTCATTCAAAACAGGGTTCAGCACAATGGATTCCACTCTTTAGTTTCATAAGAGACCAGTATAGAAAATTACAGGCCGTAGTTAATAACGCTCCATTAATTACGTATTTCTGAGAGCAATTAATGCGTTATATTTCCAAGAAAATGCAATGGTCTGTTTTGAAACTAAAAACATTAAATAGATTATAAACTATAAAAATAGTGAGTCAATTATCTTGACACACAACACAAATATTAATCCTATTAATGGATATGGAACAAGATGTTTTAGACATTATAATGTTTATTCAGGTCTGTGCCTTTTCATGGTCCGCCCCCCGCCTTTGCGTCTTTAGTTTTAGTTCATCATGGACTCAAATTCACTGATTTTCTGCCTGGTGTTTCCCTTGCGGATCTTTCGATAGGAGACTGTGTTGTATTTGGACATTAAGTCGTGGTCGGCGGACTTCTTCCTGTTGCCAGCAGAGGGCGATTCTTCGCCAAGCTCAGAGCTGCTCTGGTGTCCTTCACTAATTTCCTCCTGTTCGTCCCCTTCCTTCATGTCCTGCTCTTGATTCAAGATCTCCTTTTCGGTCAGTTGTCCGAGGGGAATCCTCTCTCCTCCGTACTCCTGCATCGCCTCGTTCTCAAGAGAAGGGGTGGGTGCCGACTGGGGTGCAAAGCCCTCCAGTTTCAGCCCCAGTGAGAGAGCAGTTTCCCTCCACGGGTCAAAGTCTAAACAGGAAAAAAGAATAACAGTTACAGCATCGGTAACTGACCTCATACCCCCATACTTAAAACATCCGTATTTCAGTTAAAATAGAAAGAAGTATAATTAAAAAGTATGTAAACTGGCAAAATGCATAGCAGTTTTCAAAACCTTTTTTTTTTTAAATAGACTGATTTTGTCCATTTTGTAGCATCAGCAGCTGTACAGCTGGAGGAATTTTAATTACATTTAATTCAAGAGATATCTAGACTTGATTCCCAAAGCACACACGATTATCAATCCTACCACTGGATAAATGTGGTTATATAAGATGGATTCTAAAACAGACGACCATAGTGGTGAATTTAGGGTGTGGTTCAAACACCAGGAGTCTCACAGAGAAGACTTCATTTTAGCTGAAAATATTGATGAATCCATCCATCCATATTATCTTGGGCAGTGTCATGGGGGGGTTGGACCCAGTCCCAGGCATCACAGAGCACAAAGTAGACCATGAACGGGATACCGATCTATTTCCACACACACACACACACACACGCTGTCAGCAACACAGAGACACAAAATATCCTCTAGAATAACTCTGTGGCTTTAAAACCCACATGACACCCAGAGAGCATGTAAACTCCACACTCACACAGAGAACAGAGGTGTGATTCTGAGGGGGGGGGGGGGGGGGGGGGGGGGGGG
>JABFEB020000001.1:41311775-41324129 GCA_019775895.2 Stomatorhinus ivindoensis | reverse complement strand
CTTCGCTGTCATTTCTATCGCTGACGCCGCATTACCGCATAATGCAAAGTTCGAGAGACCGAGACGAATATCCACGTTACCCTATTTTATTCAGAATCATATAAATGGCAGTGAGTTACAGGGGATTTAATTGACTTTCATTGGTGTCCGGGTTGAATGTGTTAGTAATATCATCTAAACCAACCATTGCTATCATTCACTGCAAAAAATGCAATAATATAAAAAACTATTAAAACCAGATTGTGGTGCACGTTTTACTACCTGATATGAATAGTATTCTCACCCCGTATATGCTGTATGAAAATTACTGATAAAGGATGTTTTTGCACACTTCTCTATCCTGTAGTTGTGTTGTAGCCAAAATAACTGAAAACGACATTTCCCGTGTGCGCGCGTGCAGGTTTGCTTATTAATCATTATCGGCAATATATAGGATGGTGCACGCAAATAAATGCATCGGAAAAGTTAATTGAATAGCGATAACAAGCCGATTAACTGATGAACACGTACGCAGGTGCTCAAGTAGAAAGCCAATTGATTTTAATACGGCTACTGCATGAGCGCGGTGTTTATCTTGTTAGACTGCTGAGGGTGGGCAGCGTGAAAAGCAGAGAGCAGAGAATTTAGCGGGGAGTTTTGGAAAAAAAAAAGTAGTCAGGTCTTGGCACCACGGATTTCCTGTTTCGATCGCTTCATTTTCCCTGCGGTTTTGATAAGTCTGCTGTCTGAATCTCCTGGGGTTCTTATCATTCGTGCTTTTTATCTACTTTTCCTGATAGAAGATGATCTGGGTTAAGATCGAGGGAATCGGAGGCTTCATGCTATTACAACTATAAGCCCTTTATAGAAATTGCTGCCGTCGACATATAGCAGAACAGCAACAAAAAATAGGCTTAAAGAGAGGCGATTTCAGGCTTTCAAAATTAACCCTCTTCCTTTGCAAAAAGGGAAGCAGTCAATTTATGAGTTTATTACAAATATTATAAAGATTTATAAACCTTTAATTAATATGTTGCAAAGCAGATGTGATCAAAATGCGTTGTTTAATTTAACCACAGTATAAGATTAACTAGTTGTTTTAAGCATGATATTCATGACGTTTATTGACTTATGATCCCGGACGTATGCTAACTGTTGTTCTTAATCGATACTCATAGGAGGCATAATAAGTCTTCCACCAGTAGGGCGGAGAGGGGGGTGACATTGGTCTGAGGGGGTTGAGCGAGGGGGTCGCGTGCTCATTATAAGCACAATGCCCCTCCCCATTCGAGGACCATAATCAACTGTGTTTAAACGGAAACATGGCAAGATAAGACACTGTTTGGTGATTTAAACATGAAATCTAAAAAAAAAATTCTTTATTAAAACGAAGACATGTTTATACTTAAGTTAGATGCAAGTTAAGTTAGATTGAGTATATGTTGTTTTATAATGCTCTCACGTGCGAGGCTTTGACTAGCCAGAGTCCGTTCAGGGATGCGTGTGTCTCTGTAACAGCAACTACTCAACCTGAAGCACTTCCTGTGAAGTAACACACTGTGTAACTGACTACAACTGTAAGTCCGTTTGGGGTAAATGAGTCACCAGGGAAACGGGATAATAAATAACGTTGAGACATAAGCTGCAGGTCGAGGTGGTCTTCAGCTGTCCTCTTGCCCCTCCAGTGAGCTTGAGAGTCCCGGAATCAGCTTTGAGATTCGTTTGCGAACGTGGCTGGCTTTGACTCGCCTGGGGACAGTTCCAAAGAGCATGGACACCCCCAGGAGGTCCAGGGAGGGTGATAAAGAGCCACAACTGCTGACCTGGCTTTCAACACTCATCCGACGCCCCTTCTGGAGGTTCCGGTCCTCAAAGTCGGAAGTCAGTTGACCGGCGTCTTCACCGTCCTCCGTCATACTCCAGCAACTGCTGACGATGGATAAGCGGCAGCTGTCCAGCTCCACGGGGGATGCCAGGGACATAGGGGAGTCAATAGATGGGTAGGACGAGCACTCGTTCTGATTGGCTATGAACAGGAGAGGGCACGTCCTTTAGTTTGCATCACGGTGACCAAATTAAACATCCATCCATCTTCAAACTGCTAATTTTGTCAGGGTCGTAGGGCTATACTAAACTGCAGCCTTAAAACTTTAAAATATTTCCTCTTTCACTATCAAAGAGGGTAATTCCTTCATAAAAATAAATGTGAATTAATATGATATCAAGCAGATGGTTGGGCCACACCATCTCTAGCAATGCTGGGTCCTAAACTTGTAGAAAACACTGAGAACATTAGAAATTAGTGTGTTTTTTGGGTTGTTTTTAACTTCTGATAAACACATTAAAATGCTGGTGTAGCTCAGGGCCGTGAGATAGTTGGCAACGCCACATTGAAAAAAATAAAAGTAAAAACGGATGTACGGTGGGTGTCTGTGGCTTTACGACCAATATCCGCTTACCCCCGGCAAAGCGAAGCTCCTGTAATGTCAGTTCCTGCAGCTCCACCCATTTCTCACGCAAGCTTTGCTGTACGGGGAAATGATGGGTGGGAAATGACAAAGTCAGAAAATGTGTGAAGTAATCATGGTGAGTTCCTGACGGTGCATCTGAAAGTGTGGCGGCTTTTCGGAAATCGAGGGGATACACAGATCGATCTCCAAGCCGTTTCGATAGCTTTGGGTAATTCCCTGCCCGCGTCCGTCCGCCAGTCGAGTTGTGCCTTCACTGCAACTCCGCTACCGGCGTCTCAAAACCCAGTGTTCAGCGATTGTTTACTTTCGATAGGACGATGGCTAGCCATGTGCATGAGTCAACTGTGACCAGCTGGTTTTTGTATCAGATCCTCGGCTTTCATGTGATATATGCTGAAGCATTCAAACAAAAGACAGCAGAGAAGCAAAAATACCTTCAGAGATCTCAACTTCATCTCCAGCTCGATCTTCTTCATGACTGTCCTGCTCACCGTCTCCATTCTGTAGGGCAGAGACAGGACATAAGCGATTTGGCAGCAGAACGTTTGACTGGGGCTTTACACCATCTCAGCCATGAGATTAATGACAGGGTTTTATTCAGCAGAAACAGCCTTGTGTACCCTTCGTCTTACAGAATACTGTGAGTGAACCACCGGATTCTCCATGTGATCCAGGAAGCGCATTGGTGATTTGGGCGTTTCTCATTCTGGAAGCTTAGTGCACATTTACTTATTATAAAGGCTGATTTAATTGTTTGCTCCTTTTTGTTTTTTTGTGGAAGGTCTAAAATGTGCCATTGAGCAATATCCCATTGTAAGTCCTGGTCTGGGACCAGTCAGCACTAAGAGGGAACTATTGCTGTAACTTTCTTGGCTTTGCTGTGCAGTATGTGGTAATTTCACAGCTTTAATTTTCAGTATTTAGTGGTCCCTAGTGACGATTCCTCGACCCCGCTGCTTATTCTGCAATTACCAGTGTTGTGGGCCGGGAGGCAAGTGACTGACCTTAAAACATGGCTGGACTCCCGGATCAGTTTGATGATGAACTGATGACTGGCGCCCTCTGTGTTGACTCCATTTACTGCAACGATAACATCACCTGAAAAAAATGGAGTGGGGGGGGGGGGGGGTTAGGGGCCCGGATCTAGAGAAACTTAGATAAGATCTAATAGGAAGTTATATGCATCATAGGCGAGTTAGAGACCCCTACTGAAACCCCCCAGGAGGAAGTGCAGACCTCTCACCTGTGATCAGACCTGCTTTTTGGGCCGGACTCTCCTCCTTTACCTTACAGACATATGTACACATCTCCACTGCAGACCTGTCCCTGTGCTGTAACCCATAAGTCTGGTCAGGGAGAGAGAAAGCCACATCAGCATAAATGGTCCTTTGCTGATTTCCTCATAGACATTATCATAGATGTTTTTCAGCTCCGATCACCAGCGATTAAATTTAACCCAAAGGATAAAACGTAAGATACACAAATGAATGATGCACCTTACCTGAACTTCAAACCCAAACACTTCGTTTTCTTGCTTTTCCAATGTAGCGCATTTTCTGTAAAACAAAGCGTGAGTCAGTTGTTCAGGTCGTTCATTTTGCTCACAGGAGTAAGTTCTTGCGTACTCAGACTGGTTGATTTATTTATTTTTTTTATTTGATTTTTAAATGGTTAATGAGAATTTTCCTTACCTGTTAGAGTCTGCATAGTCCAAAAAACAATATGATCGAGAGCAATTAACCTGTACAAAAACAATATGCTTTCCTGAATCACTGCAGCACATGCATTTTACTAAACACTGCAAAGTAATTTTATGATGTGACATGTATGTACGTTGACAATGAGACTTGTAGACTATATGATATGCATTTATTTCCTCTTAGGCAGGTCAACAGTATAAAAACAAGAGCGACAGCTTATGTAGATCTTAGCACAAACATCACAACATACAGACATGCCACTGAGGTTATTTACAAAGAGGGATGTTAGGGTGGGTGATTCATTCACCAGTTACAGATGATCACACCATTATTTTTAGCATAACACGTATAAGAATTAACTTTGCCATGATCAGCCAGTGCCATTAGAAGGCAACTTACTGGTGTATTAAGCAGGTATCTAAGTATGTTTTTCCAACTAAGTTCACCAACCTGTTTTGTCCCCCTGTACGAGTCGGGGGCTGTCGTCTCTTTGCTGGGGTGTCTTCTCATACTTCTTAGGGATCGCCGTAGCCATGTTTTAGACTTGATCCTCATGGAACCTTCCAGATTGTAATCAGTGTTGTTGTTGTTCGTGAATGATTGCCTGAAGTTCATTTCGGCGACCGGCGTAGCTGCTGTGAGAATCACAGAGGAGCGCTTGTGTGACTTATGAGGCTGCACCTCATCTCGCAAGAGGCGATGAAGCAGTCAGAACGGAAATGCAGATCACGTGATTGTTGTGAACCTGCGTTTGACTGTCCCCCCCCAATGAAAAAAATTCTGTGTGAATGTTTTATCTGAGCTAGCAAGATCAGAAATCTGCTAGAATGCAGGTTTTTGGTTTTTCATTTCGTTTCAGGACGATTCTGTTCGTGTACTTTTGGGTTTGGGGTTATGACTAAACTCAGAAGTATTTAAAACCGCTTTTGTGGTTTTAATTTTTTTTTTTCTCAAATATTTTCAAATTCCACACCTGTTTCTTTTTGTAATACTTGAGACGTGGCCCTTTGGCTCGTTATGGAAAGAATCCGCATCTAGAAAGTCAGATGCTATGTTACGTCTGTGAATAGAGTGGTGTGTGATTAAAAGTGAGTGTTTATATGAGTCTCAGTGTACAGGTGGTGTGATATCCGGCCATTGAAAGTCTTTGGTGATTATGATGTATTACAAAAGCCTCAGTATCATACTCAGTTTTGTGCTTGCAAGATGGCATCATTGTAGTGTTCTTCTAAAATTGCAGAGTGTTTCAGTAAAATGGCCCCAAAATGCTTTGTTACTGATTAAGGTTTATGGTTAAGATGGAAAACCGTGCCAGATTTTTAATCAGTAATGACTAAGGTTAATTTTGGGGGTCAAGGAAGCTGGGAAATGCATTAAAAATGGGTAGCTTCACGTAAAACATGGACATGAATGTATAATGCGGTAGTTATGTATAAATCTGTGTATCAAGACCCCTAAAACTGCTACTGAATGTATGTCACAGAAGGGGGTAGAGTTCTCCATTTGGTTGGGCTGTGGGGAAGGCGGTGACAGGCTATTTATACTCAGACCAGATCTACTCAAAAGAGCATGCACTACAGACCCATATGTGGCCATTGACCTGAATATGTGCTAAAGTTAGCATTAGCTGTCCGAGGCTAAACTTACCGCGGCGGCCCCAACGCGTCAATCACTGATGGTATTACGGTGATGCCGGCAGCTCTGCTGGTTTACTGCGTCATGACCTGTTGCTTCACGCACTCTTACTTCTGCATTTTGGTTGAGCGTGTATTCGTGATGTCTGCCTACATGTAAGTGATGCCTTAAGTTGCGTAATAACTGAATGCTAAACTTGGAGCGGTAAGATAACCCTTTATTGGCCAATCAGCCGGAACTGTAGCAGCATCTGACCTCAGCACATCTGAAATTCCTAGGTGAAACTTTCCAGAAGCTCTAAGGCTTCTTCCACGTTGCACTGTAATCTGTTATTGGAAGAAACTGTTAATTTATTAACACTGCAAAATTTGACTATTGCCTGTCTATTATGCTTATCTCCCTGAAGTCCTTCTCATGTCTTTAGAGAAGCACCAATACTGAAACTACACATAACTGTCAAACGCTTCTTTTTCCACCACTTTTGCCGGCGACCTACTGAAAAGGCCACACACGCTGAGTCATTGCAGTAGTGTCACCAGTAAGCGCTGGGTAGCTGACTTCCTCTGCCTAACTGACACATTATCCTCCAGGTCACCAAAGACCAATAAACGTATGTAGGGCTACTTTGGGAAATGACAGTTTAAACGTTGCGATGAAAGTCATCATCATCAAGCTGTCCTTCGAAACAAAAGGTCACTTGAACTAACGTAACCTTAACATCTTGATATACATATAAATGGCCAAACAGGACTTTGTGATCTACAGCCTAGTACAGGGAATCCAGGGCAGGGGCACCACGGTTCCATGAGCTGAATTGTGCATTTTAAATAACGGAAATATAACATGCTGACATAACTGTCCATAAAAACTACTTATCCAATCAGGACCCAGCAATCTGCAGCCTATCCCAAGGACTGTTGGGGAGATTCACCCCAGAAAGAACCTAATGAATTAAACTATGGGGCAGGAAACTAAAGCTTTCCAAGGAAACCCATAAGTGCACGGAAATGAATGTACTACCAATATAGAGCAAAAGCTGGATTCAAAGCCGCAATCCACAGGGGTAATAGTCAACCAGCTATTCTGCAATGACTCATTTTAAAATATGCCATCCCTGTACTACGACTGTGCTCCTAGTGACGTAGCTTAACACACAGAGTGTGCCTACCGAATGATTCTGAAGAACTGATGAAGAAATATATCATGAAAGTTTACACGTAATGTTAAACATGACGTGCTGATGCAGTAATAGTGTTATTCCTGTCGCATAAATTGCTGTAAGAACCATGTAACGTCATCCCCACTGAGTTTCAGTATCACCAGTTTCCTTCTGGATAAGCCAGCATCTCGGTGGCTGCATGCAGGGTACACACAGCAGGTATTTTTATTCCGTCATAAAATCTTTCACGTGGCCCTTGAAAAAAGAATAAATTCCAACCCTCATCTTTGTGTTGCCGCCCAACCGCATCACTGTTTTTCTGCCGATCCCTGCATTCCCCCCCCCCCACAACAGAGCATGTCAGGTGCTGCCCATCCACGTCTCCACAGATCCACAGCTATTTATTTCACTTGTGGGGGGAGCCAGGGGTGATCCGAAACACCAGCCACTCTGAGCCTTTCCAAGTTCCCACTCAGACCTCCTCAGGTGGTGTCATCTCAGAGAACCAAACAAGTTGTTTACATATTTATTTTCACCAAGACTACAGATACTTAAAAACACACACACACACACATATCACAAACGGTAACACAGAACTGACAGCACAGGAACACATTCTGGTGTGGCAGCACATTGATGGGAGGAAACAAAAACGTGGACCCTCTGAGGGTCCCAACAGACTGGGTTGGGAACCAGTGTTACATGGAGTACAGGATGGATCTCACCAGTATCTCCGCATTATCTCAAGCTGGTCTCCATGGCGTCTTACTAGTGTCTCATTCCTTGGTCAATCACTCATTTCCCAGTAATAACGGCACACTTCTGGGAAAGCTATCCTCAAGATAACAGCCTTCCATCCACAGCCGGGTGTGAACATAGGCAAAGCTAAAATCGCAAAAAAAAAATAATAATAGAGTGGGAGAGGGCATTTCTGTAAAAGCCCACGAATTACGTGGTGAACGGTGAGCCATCACAGAGGCTAATGATGGTGCTCACCGCAGAGCGTCCAACAGCATTTGGAATACAGATACGATTATTAAAAAAACACACTTGCTTCCCGTCACCCAGACTGCAGTTTCTACTCCTGTGAGCAAAATCTTGCCATAAATGAAAAGGGTCACAAGTTTAAAAGAACAAAACAGTTACGGCAGAGTAGTAAGTTAGCGGCAGTCAATGCAGAGCTATATAAATTTCATGGACACCACGAAGGATTAAATGATAATATTCTATTAAAAGGTAATACAAAATGAACAATTTTATATTCTGGGAATTCACAAACTTGTTCTTTGGGTGTGAATCTTGACGAACGTCCGATACAAATTCCTTAGACAATCTCATATAGATACAGAAATGTACACTTAAAATATATTCTGTTTCATATACTGTATAGCTTAAAGCAACACTAAAGTGCAACATAAAGGAATTGAACATTAAACAAAGTTTTATCATCGTAGCTTATACATCCTAGCTATGCAACAAGTTAGAGTGGGATGTGTCTAAGATGCAGCAATGAATTAAAGATGTAGACAGGTCATCACTGGCAGTCAGCATGTAGACCGTTCTTGTGTTTGATTGTTCCAGAAAGTGATTAATATAAATAAATTTTATATTAGCCTGAAGCCAACCAAAATGTTTAAATATGGATGTTTGGAACTAGTAGTTTTTTCACATTTGTTAGACATACATACTAAAGAATCTTGCTGCTGTTGAAACTTAACACTGTGGGCGATAAGGCTTCTGCTTGCCAGATATAAAAACCTGTAACACTGACTTACTTCCATGCGAAACATTAAAGTTGGACCTGTGCATCAATGACTGCTGCTTGAGGAGAAAATGAACAATGGCTGCCTGTTTGTAGCAGCGGTGCACAAAGGCAGTCATGGGAAGGCAACAGGAAATGCTGGTTTTTGCTCATTCTCTCCCCTCTACAGCTTCATCGTATTTATCAGTCTGATGCCAAGATCACTTCATCCTTTGTGTCCAGCTGTGAAGCCTTTTCCCTAAAGCCTGCTCTCTTCCATCTGTCAAAGTGTCACGTACCAGAGGAATACATTCACGAGAGTGCTGGATGCATGATCTTCACAATAGCTACATGAACATAGTACTGACATGTTTCAAATGATGATTCATTTTAGGCACATGCATATGGGGTTAGCTATCAGCAGACATTGAATGCTGGCAGTTAAGCTTAATCTGTCATAATCATCTGGTCTGACTCCCTGCCATGAAGAGGTTCCTGGTAGCTGATGGGTTTTTTGGGCAGAGGAAGAGTGTCTTGTACAATGAGGCATGGTTTGGGGCAGGGGCTGTTACTCGGTAACATTCACAGATGTGCACCTTGTCCAGTGTAAAGCAATTCAAGCTTTGGACAATTGTTTTGAGGTAGTCTGGAGTCTTCGGACAATGGTTGATTTAGCGTTTCACATTATCGTCACCCATTGGGGAGTGACACTGGGGCCAGCAGGACAGTAACTGTCTTTGAAATGTCCCGCTGGACACTTGGGTCCATTGGCACAATGGGTAGGTTAGTACTCAGGCTGTACTACACACAAACATGGGGGAGGGATCATGAATGTCAATTGGTGGCATTCTTCTGGGTTTCGCTACAATTAACTACATTGTCAACGTTGGGCGAGGGTCCATTATTCTTTGACGTCTTTGACGTTGGCCACCTGGGACACCGTCTTCTTGACTCGCAGAGCGGTGAGGCGGGCGGCAGAGTTGGCATACCAGCATTCCCGCATGATTTTTCCCATCACCCGCAGTGCCTGGCAGAGAGACAGGCCTTCAAATCGCACCCAACTGCAGTCTAAAGTCAGCGTCCGTCAATCTTCAATCTATAGAGAGCATCCTTACCTCACAGCTTTGCCACTGGTTTGGAATGTTGGGTCTCAGTCTCTGGTCACAGACAACCTTTCTCATGTCGTCTATAGATGGGTCAGAAGGCACGATATCATAATAAGGCATCTGGTAGTCTTCATAGACCCCTACAAACAAAAAGACAGGAATGACATTCTCACTATAACAAGCTATTTCATCTGTGGCTCAAGTGCTATTTTCACATACTTTTTCAATCCCTAATGCTTCCACATGAAAGAAAAGACGCATAACGGCATTATATATGTGCTTTTAGGTCAAATCAAACAGGTAATTGATAAATGCAGACGAACACAAATCGAATGCATTTTTATTGCATGTTATTGTGTTTCTTTAGTTCTGCCTTTTGCTTCATTGCAACATTTTCCTGCAGAAATCGGTGCTAACCAATGCTAACGTTCCCATTTACCCGAGATGCCCGCTGATGTCATTACCTCTCACAGAACACCTCCGAGTCAGTTCCCAGAACACCAAACCCAAGGAATACATGTCCGCCCGCTTGATCAGCTCGAAGTTGCTCATATTGATCGTGTCATCTAGGATTTCTGGGGCCATGTACCTATGGTCAATAAAGTCATTAAATCCTAATAATGTGTACCTTCCGTCCGGCCGTAAACCGTGACGCACTCAGCGCTGAAATGGACACAGAGGCCACACTGACCTGCTCAAAACAAAACAAAACAGCTGAACCGCGTCATATAAGCTGCATTCTGAAGTTTATATTCTGTTCTGGGAAATTTGGATGATTGAAATTGAAATTTTCAAAAATTACATTCCAAGGGAAAAGAAAAAGTGATTGAGATTTTTCTGTTCCAATTTCTCCATACAAAAAAAATGAATTCTACAAGGCATTTATAATCCTTTCTACTTTGGCTTACTGCTCATATGTCTCTCATGAGAAATAATCTCTGGAAATCTCACATACACTGGATCTAACTGAAAATAAGGAGCCTTTGAACTTCAACAGTTTATCTTGAAGCATCTTTTCTTGAGATTACCTGAATGGTTATGTTAATTAACTTTGTTTTAATTTAGTGAAAAGACATTATAAATGTTTACTGTAAAAAAATAAATTTTAAGCAGTAAAAAGTTACAACTTCATGATGTAATAAACCAAAAATGGACCCATTGCAAGTAACGTTTGCCTGGTCCTGACCGATACCTCTTTGTTCCCACTCTGTGATTGGCTGGGATGTCGACCGTGTTCGTAGCTGGGTCGTGCTTTACGGCCAATCCCAGGTCTGCGATGGCTGCCGTGCCATTCCTCTTCACCAGGATATTTTTGGACTTCATGTCTCTGTGAGCGATGGCGGGTTTTCCTGTCAGATGAAACACCAAATTAACATTCGGGTTCTGTTGGGTTAATTCGCTTCTTCCCTGCAAAATAGGCTGTCAGCTGCCAGCGCGTGGAATTTTAATGCTGATAGGAAACTCGATCATTTGACTTGAGTTGAATAAATATATCATTAATGCTAATCAAACAAGTTATCAAATAGAATATAACGTGGGATTTCTTCCACAACAACAAAGGGAAGAGTCTTTGCAACTCAAGATCAGTGGACTGGTTTAACCTTACTGCCTAGTTTACCTAGTTTGGCAGCAGCCATGCACCTGCAGTTCTGACTAAGTAATCCATGTGACCTGAAGTAGGTTTGGGCCTGGCCAGTACTTGGATGTGAGACCAACCAGGTAAACTGGGTTGCTGCTGGAAGAGGTGTTGGTGTGGCCAGCAGGTTAGCCCACCCCATGGATCCCAGTGCAGCGATGGGGACACTGTGGCCGTCTTTCGGATGTGACGTAACTCGCATCATCCAGGCGGAAGCTACACAGTGGTGGCTGAAGTGGCTCCCATTGGTTCTACAAAGTGCTACTGATGTCTTGAAAAGGGCTATATGACTGTAACATTCATTCATTCAGCGCTCTCCGTCGGGTCAAACAAGACCGTAGATCCCGGCCCGCTGCCGACTCACCCTGAGTGCCGACGATCTCCATGTGGAGGTGGGCCAGCCCGCTTGCGATGGAGAGCGCCAGGATGAGCATAGCATCTACAGAGACCGTGTGCCTGTTCAGGTAGTCATACAGAGAGCCGTGTTCGTGGTACTCAGACACGAGCCACAGCTGTGTCCACGACCCGTTATCTGCAACAGAGCAGGGGGATCCGTAGAATTTACACCCTCACATTTATTCCCTCTGGAGGACGATCGCCTCATAACAGCCAAGTCGACGAGTTCGTTAATGGCCTTCTTTGGACCAAATCCCTGTCGTGAGTTTAGGAGAAGGCTACTTGGCAACACGTTACTTAGAGCTCTCAACTATAATGTAGCATAGATACCTTCATAATGCATTATAGTGGTCAGTATAAGAATTAATAAGACATTAAGTCTTCTATTGACAGATTACAGAGTTGATTATAATACTTCACAAGCTCCTATGAAGCTGTCATCTATAATAATAATAATAATAATAATCAATCCTTTATTTATCCCCATGGGGAAATTCCTTTTTTATGCCTCCCTCAACATGCTCTTTGTAG
>JABFEB020000001.1:41240764-41254326 GCA_019775895.2 Stomatorhinus ivindoensis | reverse complement strand
ACCCAGGCAGAGACTCAAACCCAGGTCCCAGAGGTGTGAGGCAACAGTGCTAACCACTGCACCACCATGCCACCCCCTGACCCTTACATATGAAGGGTAAAAGAGGTGCAACACATGAGGGTAATCGGGGCAGGATAAGTGGTAATTACAGTAAACAATAGGGTAACACAACGGGCTAACACAATAAGTAAGTCTGACGCATAACATCCTCAGCTAGTTCTACTGCACTGATGAAACCAAACCCAAAAATGTGGTGGCTCTGTTTATTTCTCATTATTGTCAATAAAATAGATAATTGACTATTTTGAGAAAAGTGAGCCAAGTAAACAGGTAAAACAAGTTCTGAGCTCCGGGGTAGATTCTTCTGCAGTCAATATGTCGGTGTTGACAGAAGAGGCCGTATTTTTACACATTTACGTGCTTGGTGGAGAATGACCAGGCAAAGGTGGCCCGGCTTCTAATATTGAAAGGTGGGGTGTAGATGTTCAGCATTGTGACTCAGAGCTAATCCTAGACACGCAAGACGTCGGGTCTGAGTAAGCGCCTCTTTTCCACAGCGCTGTGAGACAGAACCATCCATGGCATCCAAGCTGGCCTGGACATGGAGGAGGGAAATTGTCCCCCTGTCAGTGTCCCACCTGCTTGCACTGTCTCATTGTTCACTGCAGCCTCCCCAGTCCCAAAGAGTCTAAAGGGTAGTTATTGGGGAAATGAGGCTTTGAAACCCTTAAGATGTAGAATTACCATATTGTGAGAATCACTGCCTGCTTTAACCCAATGGGAACTAATAACATGGCCAATTACATAGAGTTCTACAAGTTTACGTAGGACAAATTAGTGTAGTGAAGTTTGTAGGTTGAAGGATGTTGGTTTGAGTCCCAGGACAGGTTTCTGCAGAAGCTTAGAGCATCATGAAGGAATATCTGGCCTGAGAGGCCAGATTGTGCAGCAGAGCTTTACCTCTCCTCTGTGAGACAAGTAGCTCTAAGCTGCTTTCACCCACGACATACAGGAAATGTGGTGAACATTCAAATGCCTAGAAGAGGAATATTGACGATGTCTGTGGAGATGCTGCCACAAGGGAGCTACCTTCTGTCTGAGACGCGCACAGGTGTCCTGCCGCTGCTCCCGGTCGCTCCACTCAGCAAGCTCCTGCAAACGGATCAGCCGGGCGTCCTGCAGGGTCGACAGAGCCTCGTCCAGCAGAGCAGCCCAATCCCGCCGCCAGCTCCGGATCAGCGTCTGCCGCTGCTCCAGGGTATAGCGGTACTGGTCCCAGCAACGCTCATGTTCGTGCTGCAGCGCAGAAAGAGAGGCCGAATGGCGACGTAGCAAAATGATACATGATGACTCTCAGGCATGTCAGGAGTCCAGTGACGGTCCGTGATATTTCAGCCTATTTATGCCTCAGCCATCTGTCACTATACATAGTGATGCGTTCTGGTCTTTTCTGCACCTATCCAATCACTCATGCTCAAATTCAATTATCTGTTTTTGTCCCCTCAACAAAACATTGCTTCCTGTTAGTGAAGCTAAAACCCTGGGTTCCTTTAAATCAGAGCTAGATAAGATTTTAACTACTCTGAGCTATTAGTTAAGGCTGAATGGCCTCCTCTCGCTTGTAAATGTATGTTCTGATTGCCGCTTGCATTTCGCTCCGTGAACCTCTTCATCGCCTGTCCCTAATAAGCATATCGCTCCGCATCCCATCCCTCTCGCATATGATGCTCCACCCTGTGAAATTAATGTTGCGGGCTGGTGTTTCCGTTGACATGCCACAAAACCAGCAGACCACACAGAGCAGAGCTGGACTGAAACGCACAAAGCCTAACAGGTCGAAGGCTTATAGATCACAGTTTACTAGATTTTTAGTTTAAGCCCATCACAGAATGCAGAGGGCACCGTGGATGATACTGTCCAAATTCTCCATAAAACAAAATAAATAAATGAATAATGGTGAGTAAAGTGAGATCACAAACTGGCATCCCATCCTAGGGGTCCTCTCCTTCCCGGGATAGGGTCCAGACTCATGGTGGTCCTGCACCTCACAGGAAGAAGAGTAAGTGGATGACTGCTGTTGTTTGTTGTGAAAAATATGCTGTAAATTCACAGAAGCACTCTGCGGTTAGACGACCCGGCGTTGTCTGGTCATGATGCAATGCTGGGTTCATGTTTGGGAGACACGTAGACGAGGAGACAGGCAGAAGCCGGTGGAGGATGTGTAGAGTGCGATTACAGAGGCTGCCGGTGGCCAGAGGCCCTCAGAGTGAATCACAATGCCGGGTAACCATCAAGTATGGCTGAATGTCATGGGGCGAGAATGTCTGGCTGTCATTGATGGAGCAACAGTGTCCAGCTGCGATTGGTGAGGTAATAGTGTCTGGCTATGGGTTGTGGAATGACAGTGTCTGGCTGTTATTGGTACAGAGACAGTGTCTGGCTGTGATTGGCAGAGTGACAGTGTCTGGCTGTGATTGGCAGAGTGACAGTGTCTGGCTGTGATTGGTGAAGCGACAGTGTCTGGCTGTGATTAGTGAAGCAGCAATGTCTGGCTGTGAGTTATGGAGTGCATCAAAAATTATACTGAAGTGAGGACAAAATCAGCAACGAGCCTTACACAGTGATATTAGCTGTGCATGTAAAAAATATCACTCAGTCATGACTACAGAAAACATGCCGTGTTAGCAAAGCCATGCAGACGAGGCAAGTGTCCTAAGAGACTCATGGGCTAGACACTGTGCAGTTTGATGCATGGAAAATATATGTAAATATACATGGCACTGTTAACTATGGTATTGTGGCTGTGCTGTCATACCATTCACCACCAGATGGCAGTATTAATGCCCACTCTGAGGCACTAACTCCCAAGCCTCAGTCACCAGGTAAAAATTACATAACCAGCATTGATAGTTTGTGGAAGCAAATATACTATGTAATGCTCCATTTGCCCACATCAGTCATATGATTTTTATTATATAAAGTGTTTGGTGATACAGTTTGGGGTTGAACGTTAATGAATCTGCTTATACGCGTATACAGTATGTTAACGAATCTGCTGTAATGCTGAAAAGTTGTAATGAAAATGCTGCAGAGGCCAAAAAGACACACCTTTTAATCAAAATAACTGGCAACAGTCATTTGCCAGTTAAAATCTTAACATGTCTGTGCAGCCTCACATTGCTTCTTTTCTATATTGCTATGAAAAACAGGAAAAAAAATGCCACTCCAACTACTTCACAAGAGAGGCCATTTTTAGAAGGAACCTGGGATTTTTTTTTTGAGGTCTCCAAGTGAACAGTTTTAGATGTCAAAGCTTTTAATGATTAAAGGCCAGAAAATGTCAAAGTGGGAATATGACAGAAGTCGTTCATGGGGATTTTACTTACACAAAAATGTTCTGAGGGCAGAACGAAACACAATTGGTTTAGAGAGATGACCAATAAGATTGTAGCAGAGGTGGGTCCAAGCAGCTAGAGTAGGTGGTGTCAACCAATCAGATGTCTTGGTCCAGCCTCCTCTAGTTGCTTGGATCCATCTCCTCTACAGTCTGATTATCTCTCTGAGCCAAACCATTTTCCTTCTGTCCTCAGAACATTTTTGTGTAAGTAAAACTCCCAGGAGTGAGCAACACAAAACATTCAGGTAACCGGCCTGGGGAGAAGCACAAAGCTGTGTATTGTGCCATTAAATCAATGTTCATTTCTGTGGTGCTCTGCCGACCAACAGAATGATACAGATCTGGAAAAACAAGGAAGACATGCAGGCTAAAAGTCAATAGCAGAGCAAAGTTATCGCAGACTCAGTCAAGGGTGATTAAGTGAAGTGGAAACGTTACGACGGTTTAGTGAGACCATTGACTGCGGCTTCACGGCAGATGGCTTGGGGTCAGTTACGTAAGACAGAACATCCCCGGAGCAGCCATTTTGCACATGGAATTTCGAGATGGAAGATGAACGCTGTGCGCATTCGGAGCAGAGGACAGCGAATGACGAACCGCTGACCATCGACGTAATTGCGGTCACATGGGTTCACAGGTTAATGATGGACTAATGCTTGAACACAGCAGATCCAAAGCTATGCATGCAAAATAGAAAAGACGCATTAATTTATTTATCTAAAAACATGGACACACACATAAAAAAATCACTGTTTTATGAATATTGCTGCAAAGAAATAAAACGATATAAAATAAATGTAACAATATATAACGACAGTGACTAAATTAGGCTAGTAAACATTAAAATGGAGGGGATATGAAATATTATGACACACTTGTGTAATTAACTAATAAATATGGATGCATAATTATTTGGATTCAGAAATGGTGTAACTTTCTTGCATTTCCATGATGATCATTTGATCGATATGTAGAACATAAAAATAAATATAAATATATAAGTACTGTCATGCCTTCCTGCCCTTGGGCCGACACAGCCGCTTCCAATCAGTCCTAATCAACCGCAGTAGACTTAAGCCTGGCCCAAAACCAAACTCAGTACAAGGTATTGTCGAGTATTGTCGAGTATTGTCGAGTACTCCATGCGACCTACTGAGCATGTAACCTCCGTCTCTCTCCCAGCTCAGCTCCACCCTGCCTGTCCTTCCTGCTGCTCTGGTCCAAACCCCTTCCAGTCGTCCCTCTCCTCCCTCGTCTCCTGATCTTCTCGTGTGATCCCTCTGCATCAGTGACCTGACTTCCCTGGCTACCGGACCTTTGGACCCCACGTCCCCGACGACGACTCCGGACCCCGACTTCGACTGTGACTGCTGCGTCTTACCTTCCTGACCACGACTCTGCTGGTTTGCCTCCCTGCTAAAATAAAATCAGCTTTGCAAGGGGCTTCACTCCTTGGAAATATGAATGAATGCAATCTATGTCTATACCCTGCATTTCACTTTGTGAACAAAACCTTTAATAGGTGAGGAAGTAGGGGTGGAACTGAAGTGAAATGGGCCTAAGCTGGCAACCCCTGAGCACTAACTGAACACTAGTGTCGATGTTCACGGCCAGAAAATAACACGCAGGTGTGTGAGAGCACCTTCTGGGCTTTAGCCATTTCGCTATTTAGAATTTCACTTAAAATAGAATGAGTATGAGAGGAGGGGGAGGGTTTCATGAAAACAACCCCCCCCCCAGATCCCCCCCAGCTGGAACGAGCACTGTCAGAGAGTCATACCTCGGCGGTCGTCATGGCGACAGGGGACCCATGGTGGGTATGGGGGGGGGGGTTACAGGGGCTGACAGAGCACATCCTATGGCCTGCCAAGCGTGTCATTCACTGGGGCCGCGGAGACAAGAGCGTGGCGTGCTCCCCCCGGCATGTCACGGCCGTCACACGTCAGCGTGTCCGACGGTGGGCTGACTGTGTGGGAGGGAGGGGGGAATCACTGCGGCAGGGATAATAGCCACAAGCGTTTCCGACACTTTGAAAGTCAAATATACCGAACAATGTTATTGTCCTCTTAGCCTAAAAGAAATTCCCACTCTAACATCTGGCGACCACACATGAGCCATATTTTAATGGAACCCCCAGGGATTACCTGATTTTTATGACCAAAATCAACCTTTCACAGCTGTTCCTACACTTATGTTTTACAATAATATTGTAGTACATTAATCTTTAAGGTCGGGACATTAAATGTTATGTGTCATTACCTCAGAATTTGATATAAGGAACTATAGCTTACAGAAGTAACATTGGCCAACAGCTAAACAGCATACCGATCAATTACAGAGACCGCAGAGCTGCTGACCAATGAGAGACAGCGGGGATATTGACCAAAGAGAGGCAGCGGGGTACTGACCAATGAGAGACAGCAGGGAAATTGACCAATGAGAGGCGGCGGGGGTATTGACCAATAAGAGACAGAGGAGGCACTGACCAGCTCCTGTCTGGCTTTATGGGGAAGAAACCTCTGCAGCATATCCATGTAGAGGGGTCTGTGCATGCACACGCTAGGTGGGTACTGGCTCAGGGTAACCTCAAACGCCAGGTGATCTTCAGGAGTCCACCCACAGCACCTGGAATAGAGAAGATAAGAGGGCGACACCATGCAGACTCACATATTCATATTTTCAGGTCTTCTGCTCTGCAGAACTCAAAGGATAAATCATGATATTAGTTAAGACTGGGTATATAACAATGCATTCCTGCCAACAGAGAAATATGAATGGCAAGATTTGGGGCAATGGTGGAAGTAAGAACTAAGATAAGAACCAGAAGACCAGGGTTTCAAGGTAGCTGCGAGATTACAGCACGCCTGTATGATTGGCATAAGCTGGTACAGAGGCAGCCACCCTGGGCACAGATGTCACTAAGGGTGATTTACTGATTCCATGCTCATTACTGCTCCCTGGTTTTTTTTTACCTTTCAAATTAACGCTTCTTGTTCAGTAAAACAACTTAAGAAAACAAGACTGGACGGCTGTTGATTCCGAAGGATCACGTGACGGACACCCTACCTGTCCAGATCTTGCAGGTTGAGCTTGATGGTCTCCAGTCTGGACCTGTATTTTTCAGACAGGCACTGGAACTCACGGATAAGGGACGCTTTCAAATCGGGGTAGGGGCACTCCGAGTGCAGGATCTCTGTCGGGACCTGCACCACGTGGCCGGGGTCCTCTTGGATGGGAGACAAACATTCCTGCGGGAGCAGCACTGTGCTATTGGCAGACCGTCTGCAGTGTTGAGGGAGCATTAGGGCAGAGCCACCATTGAGCGTTTAGCCCTACCTCTGTCTGCATAGCAGACATTTCTTGTTCCAAACGTAAGTATTCAGTACACAGCTTTTTCTCAATCTCTGCCTGCTGCCCCTTGACAGACTGCACCTGAGTGAACAGATCTGTTATTCAGCAGTTATTCAGCACTGAGCAGCAGGTCAAGTTCACTTTCATGGGTTCATCAGCTGGTGAAGTTTGAATCCCACAAGGGATCCTACTGTAACTAATCTACAACACATCAGTGAAGGTATACATGGGTGAAGAACTAACAGCCGAAAGCTGCTTATCACAGAAGAATCAACCCAGCAGCTTGATGTGTTCTCAACAGACTGTCACTGTATTTACAGTGATTCACGCATGATGACAATCCTGAATCCCCCCTTATCCATAAACACAAATACTCACACTCATTGTCTTATGCCATGGAGGTAGGACTCATTCAGATAAAGCCATGTGGGGACAAGCACTTTAATCTTAAGCACTGTAACAAAAATTTGCTGTCTGCACCACATTCTGGTTCCCTTCACTCGAGGTTTACTACATGGTGGTAATATGGTGGTAATGTAAAATGGACACAATGTGAATAGAGATCTCACTCTTAACGATAGGCCCGTCTTTCCACCATTTATATTTAAGATTCAAGCGATTTATTGTCATATGTGCAGTACGCGATGAAATTCTCAGTTTGTTTACTCTTTCAGATGTTGCAGACACAGAAACAATAGCACAGTAGATAAGCATATAAAATATACACACTAGCATAAATAATAAAGATATCAAAGAAAAAATATATGAGTAGCTACCAAGGTAAGATCTACCTACATGCCTAGATACAATAAAAAACATATAAAGCATACATATGGATATTAACGGGGAAAGATCTCAAGGCTCAGGGGTGTATGGTGCCAATAACACGAAGCAGATACTCCGCAAACTGATATTTCCTGTTAAATGTAATGTTTCTCAGGCTAAATGTTAAAGAGACGCCGGGGTAGCCCAGGTGCCAGTGACTTCCAAGCGTGCAGGGCTTTGAATCTGAGTGCAGTGTACATGAGTGCCAATGGAGAGAGAAGGGTATTTATCTCAAATACTTATCATTGGGGTTCTCAACTGGTTAAGCCTGAGGATCCAGAACATTCTCTAGTCAGTAGATAATGTTTCAAATTCATGGTAAAAGTTGTTGACGGGAGGGGAATGAATTTAAACTGCGCGCTACATGACCAACTGAAAACAGACACTTTTTGGGTGCTGACCTAGAAGTTTAGGAACTGACTCATATATATCACAAGAAAAGGATGACATTTTAATGAAGCATTAATGGCAGTGACAGTGACATGGTGGATCAGTATGTATAGCGTGTCCTCCTGTCCTTCACTACTGGGATAGGCTCACAGCAACCCTGGCTAACCAGGCAAGGAAGATGGATGAATGAAGGTTTTCATTTACTTGGTGTCTGAGCAACGTGACACATTTACATGCAGCGCTAACTTCTGAATCACAATAAACACAACATTTATCATTTTTTATGTACGTTATATAATTTATAAAGCAGTAATACCTATTTTTTTTTCTACAGCTCTTAAAGCACGATGACAGATCATTAAAAGGCACTTTGAAAGCTCTTGATATATACCTGTTACCCCTGTTACCGCTCAGAAAATAACAACACGAGATATTTTTTTAAATGAGCCTCGATGGCTGAGTAGAGGACCGAGGTGGTTAATACCGTTCCTTTTTTCGCACGGTTTGACCATTGAAGGGGCTGATTTTTTAAGTCCGGCTAAAACGAGCAATTTGATTTTTTTAGAGCGCGGCTAAAACGAGCAATTACGGATCCGGGGTTTTCCCATTCCTCACGGCGCACTAACACAGAGCGAGTGCGCGGCCCACTCTCTACTTCCCCGGCGAGTGCAAAAGCGAGCACCGCCGATATTGATTTACTCTTGAGCTGTGGAGCGCATAAGCAGCCGCGGGGCTTTTTACACCGTCCCGCAGTGAGGTCCGAAGGATCCCGAACGGATCCGAGGAAAGACCCTGAGTGGGCGGGGCCAGCCGAGGCTAACCCGCTTCAGAGCGACAAGCCGCATTTTCCATCATTCATCAGCTCCGTCGTTCTCTACCACTTAATAGAATAAAAAAATTCACCAAGTGTCAAGTGAGGAGTCGGCCACAAAAGGGCCTTAATTAAACTTTTCACCACCGCCTGCCAAACTGCAGAACCATGAAAAACAGATTAGCTACTGTATGCCTCCTGAGCCTCAGCATGCAATACTCTCACTTTTAATTTCAGAACTGCCTCGCTGTATTCATATTTCTCTTTTAATATTCATATCCGTTAATATTCATACGTTAAACAGACTAATAACTTCAATAAGCAACTGACTTGACCTGGATACCAAAAAGTACAGCATTGCAAACTTTTTCCACGTATATAGCTATAGACTATAATACAAATTAAAAAATAAAATAAAAAAAACTGCCAAGATGGTCTGCTGGCAATGGTAGTACCCGTATGAGATTTCGAATCCTTGGATTTGAGTTACAGCCACGGAAAAATTAAGGACCACTCCATACATATTTTAAAACAAATCTGCATTGTTAAATCCGGGTTTAATCCTGGTATAATAGGCTACACTGAGCGTCAGGCTGCTTCTCAGAGTTTCTAAGACAGCAGTACAGAAGTACAAGGTGAAGCAGGAGACACACTGGCAATTTATTTCATTTGCAAGGGATCCTTCCTCAGCTCACAAATTTTTATTAAGTTTTATCAACACAGTCATGCAAAAATTTCAAACATTCACCAAGAACCCCACCCTTGCCCAGGCATCAAACTCAGCCCCACCATTCACCATAAACGCAGCCCCACCATTCACCATTTGGTCCCTGAGCAAGGCTCTCAGAAATGTATGTCACTTTGGATAAGGGCCTGCTAAACAGTATAATGTAATTCAATACCTAGAACATCATGTTTACTGTAATGGTGGAACCAAGGGTGACCCCTCAAATGCACGTCCTCACCTGCTGCAGGATCAGATCCAGCTCACACGGTTGAGAAGAACCTCGCCCCTCCTCGGCCAGTCGGAAGCGTAGGTCGTCTCTCAGATGCCAGATGGGCTCCACCGTGGCGGTCACAAACGCCGCCCGCTCCCTCTCCAGGAGCACCTCTGTCCGAGATATGGTCCTCAGCAAGGCACGCAGCACAAGGGCAAGGGAACAGGGGCAGGTGGATTCTCAGGAAGGGGGCATACCAGACTCCAGAACCTGGGACAAGAATTCCATATCTGCCCCTCCTTGCCCCAAGAATTCTTGAAGCTCCGACTCTGCTTTCCTCCTGGAGCATTAAAAGGAAAGAGTTTCAAGAAAGAAATAGGGTTCATGTCTACAAGATACCTCTGCGACTATTTTCCAGCCAATTTCAACCGGTATATTCGATAAAAAATCGACATGACAATAACTATAGAAACACTAAGGAGATAATTCAGTTGCTTCTTTGTTTAAGAACTATTTTAAAAATTCAATTACTTGCTAAAGCTCCAGATTGGCCAGTAATGGCTCTTTAAGTGGAGCACTGAGCACCTGTAGGGATTATTTGATGGAAAGGTCTCTGGCGTCATATAAACACAATGCTTGTCCTTCGGACATACCGAATTAATAAGGAACCATCTGAGAATGTTGGGAAACCACACAATCCCTGAGATTACAATGTGGTGCAAGTACTGACGCATTGATAAGCTTTCAAGAACAATCCTGTTATTTGAGCATTCATGTGAGTGAATCCCCCCCCCCCCCAGCCCCATCCCACCCTCCCAAGGCATCCTCCAGTTAGTTCTTCTCTTGTCTGCTGTGTCTTCGGCGACTCCATGAGCTACGCAATGCCAACCGATTGCTTTCATTCTGGGCAGGGGGCTGAGTGCCCATTCCGTCTCACCGGGCCCGGGCTAATCTGCCGTGCTCTCGGCTCCAGGCCTGGCGGTGCTGCCTCAGAAGCGTGCTCTCTTTGGACCTCTGTGCTGCCTGGCACGTCCTCAGGATCTGGGAAGAACGCTGCTTAATTAGCACTCCATCCAACGGTAAATCCAATATTAAATAAACGACACAATAGAACACAGGGGTGATTCAAGGATTTTTTTTAAGGTAGGAGGCATAAGAGGAGCCATAATTCATACAGAGGGGCCAACTCTATCATTAGCCAGTGTTCTGTTTTGAATCAGTGAGTGATGGGGAGAGGGCACTCGGGTGACCAATCAGCTGGAGCCAGGGCCCCTGTGGCCCCACTCCTGTATCTACCTCCAGTTAAACATATTTAATTATACATCTTTATTTCATAGAGCTAAAATAATCATTAACTCAGTGGGTAGCATTGGGTATCCCTCTCCTGTTCTGTGAGTTTGGACTTTGCATGTTCTGCCCATGTTCTGCCCATGTTGCGTGTTTCCACCCAAACTCCAATGACACGCATTTAGGTATTTAAATTGCCTGTATGTGTGTGTGTGTGTGTGTGCTCTGTAACACACTAGTGTCCCATCCAGGGCATATGCTAACCTTGTACTCTCTGCTGCCTGGAAAGGGCTTCCAGTTCCCTGCAGCTCTGAACTGATTAAGCGGGTGTATGGATGGATGAATGGATGGATGGAAAGTGCCACACAAACCATGGACTCTGGAAGTACCGCTGGATTTTTGCCTAATACATTTTAGCACAGCTAAACATGTTAACCATTGTGAGTTGCAAATCCACAACACAAAAAGGGTGAGAAAATGGATTTTACTGACTCTTGTTACAGCCATTGTCAATTGTTTTGTCCCTCTTTGATACAGGCTATGAAGTACCTCTGTGGGATTTTATGCAATGGAGTCTTATTATGAAGCGTTGAATGGAAAGGACATCATCAATTTAAAATGTTGGCAACATAGCACACAGAAGATACATCTCTGCTGAGAAAACAGCAGTGGGGGTGGGGGGAGGGCAGCAAACCCTTTAATTCTTTGGATGTTTTAATTAACACATTGCTGACCATATGACCAAACCTTATCACATGACCAGGGTCTAGGACAGTGCGGCTCCCACTTGGTCATGCTGACAGTATCCTAGGTCACTCCCTGTGCCTTAGTCATACGTTATTACACCAGGTGCATTTAACACTCTAAAATGCCTCACCATCACTCACCGTCACATCTTGCCAGCAAAAAAAAACTCACAAGCATAATTTTCACAGCACCAAAAAACTTAGGTGACTCATTTGTAATTATCAGACTATATGGAATTTCCTTCCAATCATGATGCATCATGATATTATGAAAAAGTATAACATTTATTTTCTTGTAATTTCTATAAAAAATCAAACATTCAGAATAAGGAAACACATTAACAACCTTTGCTCAGACCTGCAGTACCGTCCAATGATTATGGTTGTATTTTTTGTTTTATTTATCGGAGGCTGAACATCCATCCTTCCTCCACTAGCTTATCGAGTACAGTGTCAAGTGAAGCTGGGAGCATACTGCATACAGCACAGGGAACGGGGGGGCACTGCAGTGGAGGGGGCACTCAGACAGATGCACATACACCCACATACATGCACTCACGCATACACACGCACACATAGATGCATACACACACACACATACGCACACACACACACACATGCACATACACCCACATACATGCACTCATGCGTACACTCGCACATGCACACATAGATGCATACACACACACACATACGCACATACATGCACTCACGCATACACACACACACATGCACACATAGATGCATACACACTTACGCACATACTTGCACACATACATGCACTCACGCATACACACGTACATGCACACATAGATGCACACACGCAAACACATGCACACACACACACACACACACACACTTCGAGCACTTTAGAGCCACTTCACTGCTGCATGTTGTCAGACTGTGCGAAGAAACCAGAGGACCCAGAATAAATGCACAGACACACTGGCAGAACATGTACATACAGCGAGGTGGGGATTGAACCCCCAACCCTTCAGTAACACTTAAAAGCTTTTCCGCTTTGAGTAATATTATAATATAATCATAATATAATTACTACAATTTACCCAGAGATCACATCCTTTGAAGAAGTACAAAAGTTGAATACGGAAAACAAATTTAGTTTGGAGACACCTATCCATCCTGATCGTGTGACATCAGAGTACCAAAAATGTCACTGACTGCTGACATATGACTTGATTTCTTTATGCAAATGACAACTTGTGTTAACATAACCATAACTTTTCATGTGCTGATGTAATCATGTCAGGTAAATCTGGGTTTTTCCTCCTTTTTACAGCTATATATTGACTCTTTGGGGATTAAAAATATATGTTATATAACATAGTAGTGGCCAGCGGATTCTGGAATAGGCCCCAGGCCCACTGCGACCCTGTACTGGGTAATGGAAGGAAGACTGATGGATGGAAATATAACAGTCTTTTCTCATACTGGTCTCGGCTTGTTTTAGTACTGGGCTGGACCGGCCATGAGAAGTCAGCATGTAGGTGATCGTCTATCTGCTGGCTTTAATCGTCATATCACTGGCGCCACTGCCATCGCTGTTTAGCTTCACAGCCATGAGTCTCCCCTGCGGGTCGCATGCTGATTGCAATCTTATCGGGATGTCTCCCTGCAAAGGTGTCAGAATGTACCCTTGACGCCTCGAAAGTCAGCCTGATCCAGCACTGCTCTCTCTCTCTCTCTCTCTCTCTCGCTCTCTCTCTCCCCCTCGCTCGCCCACTCTTGCACATACACAAATTAATTTTATCACAATTCACAAAAGACGCCCAGCCAGCCTGAGCTTTTTTTTTTTG